>JAUESH010000033.1:5115535-5125551 GCA_032275165.1 Synergus magnus
TTTATGATAACATTTAAAATTCCTTAAAGTCTCTTAAAATTCTCTGAAACCTTTTGAAATCTCTTAAAATTCCTCGAAACTTCACACCAACATTTAAAATCCCTTAAAATCTCTTAAAACACCCAGAAAACTTTTTAAATCACTGAAAATTTCACGAAAACCTTCGAAATCGCTTCAAATTTATTGAAACCTATTAAAATTCATGAAAACCTCTTAAAATTCCCAGAAACTTCTTGAAATTCCTTGACTTCTACGATAATCTCTAAACTCCCTTTATGTGTTTTAAAATCCATTAAAATTCTTAGAAATCTCATCAAATTCCATGAAATCCTTATAAATTATACAAAATCTTTTAAAAATCAGTAAAATCTCTTGAAATCCCTTAAAATTTTAAGACAACCTTCGAGATCCTTTTAAATTCTACAGAATATTTTAAAAATCATAAAAGTCTTTTGAAATCGGTTAAAAATCGTGAACATCTCCTTAAATTCCTAGAAATTTCTTGAAATTCTTTAAAAGTCTACCATAACGTTTAAAATCTCTTTATATCCTTTAAAATCCCTTAAGATTATTAGAAATCTCATCAAATTCCATAAAATCCTTTACAATTTCACAAAATCTTTTAATAATCATAAAAATCTTTTGAATACTTTTAAAATTCCACGACAACGTTTAAGATCCCTTAAAATTCCTAGAAAACTTTTGAAATCTCTTAAAATTCCTCGACATTTAAAATACCATAAAAATCCCTTAAAATTCCTAGAAACTTTTTGAAATCCCTTAAAATTCGTTGAAATCATTTAAAATTGCATGAATTTCGTAAAAATCACTTAAAATGAAAATGCCCATATACATATTTCTTTGAAATAAATCTCTCCTTTATTCCATGTTTTTTATTACGATATAATAGATATTTATTTATAGGCGGTGGCTTTTAAATTTTAAAAGTTCAGCTTTTTAGAGCGAAGAGCGTTATCCTGCAAATTTGATTGGTTGAATTGGAAAAGGGAACTTTTTCGTCCCGCTAATGAATTTGTGGGAAAGGCTCGATGAATAAACATTGGCGTGGGAACCGGGGGGTAGGGGGTAGGGAGCACTTGCCCCCCCACATTTTTACTAAGAAGGGCAGAGTATACTTTTTGTAGGTGTAAAAAAAATTTCATAATCAGATTTGCCCCCCCGCCCAAAAAAAATTACCTTCCTACGCCTATGTGAATAAAACATTCAAATATTTATAATGCAAAATCATTTTTACTTCCAGGGAAAATTGTGAGACTAACTGGTTTGATTGGCCGACCGGATCTTCTTTTTGTCTACGATGCAGACGAGATTGAAAAGATTTACCGACAAGAAGGTTCGACACCTTTTCGACCTTCAATGCCGTGCCTCGTCGAATATAAAGGAAAAGTCAGAAAAGACTTTTTCGGCGATCTTCCTGGCGTCGTCGGAGTGTGAGTAAAAATATTAAAATTAAAATCATGCATGATTCATTACAAATTTGTACAATTTTATTCTGACAATATTCAGAGGCGGATCCAGAGAAGGGCTTTGGGGGGGAGGGGCACCTAATAATTACCCTTCCCCCTCCACTCTCATAAACTTCAATTACCTTATCTGAAAATTTCAAGTTTGTGTGTTTTTTTTTTTTGGGGGGGGACCGTCGTGCCCCCCCTGGATCCGTCCCTGACAATATTATCCATTATTTCCCGTTACAGCACGCGGGAAATATTGAACGGGCAATTAATAATATTCAAATTTAAAAAAAAATAAATTACATGATTTCAATTTGATATTCAACAATTTTAGACCCTTGAAATAAACACTTTTTCAACACATTTTTGAATTAAGAAATTATAATAAAAATTGTACAATATCATAAAAATATTTTATTATAATATTTTATTATAATAAAAAAAATCTTTTTTCTACATATTTATGAACGATATTTATGAAAGATAATTATTAGATTATTGACATCAGAAACGATTGTATAATAATGAATATAGCTTTGAATTGAACTTGAATTCTTGTCCTCAAGATGTCTTATTTGATACACTGAGTTGAATTAGTATATGTAATTTGTCAAGACAAGTTATCTCATACCATTAATTTTAACACCGATTCAGTATATGTACATATATAATATATATATACAGAGACACTGCACTTGAAAGTTAGTGCATTGACGCGACGCATAAATTATGCAAATTAGTACACTAGCCTTCAAGAGCAAAATCCCATTGCCATTTTATTCACATTCGTCCAAGAAATAATATTTTTTATTGCAAATTATTGACACAAATAGTTATTTTTATGACTCATTATTAGCCCATTTGTCAACAGAGTTAATAAAACATTTCTTCAGGAAGGAAATTAAATTAATGAAGATGTAGAAATATTTTTTAGTTGCTTCTCCTTTATTATCAATTCTTTAATGATATATAGGAAATATAAAGTATAATAAATAAAAAATTAGATAAATCGTTTTGATTTTAAAATAATTAAAAATTTCTAGTCATGGTGAGCCTTGGAGGGAATTTCGATCGAAAGTTCAAAAACCGATACTCCAGCCTCAAACTGTCAGAAAATATATAACGCCAATCGAAATAGTCACAAACGACTTCATACAAAGGTGAGAAAATTAATTTAAAAAATTTTATTTAAGAAATTTAATTAATTGTCTTCAGAATCGAAAAATATTAAATTTTCTTTAGTTTATAATTTGTTTTAATATTTTTTTAATTTTAATAATTATGTTATTTGTAATATTAATTTTATTTATTTATTATTATTTCATAGTTATAAAGTAATTAAATAACTAAAAGAGGATTTAAAGTCTTTGTTATTAAAATAAATATTTATATAATATACTGTCATTCAAGAATTTCTTAATAGGATTGACGAGATTAAAAATGAGGACAATGAGCTACCGGCAGATTTCGAAAATGAGATTCACAAGTGGGCCCTTGAATGTGAGTATCGAAAGCGCAAAGTACTCAATAAATGGTGAAATATTTTTACCTTCGGCAATAAACGTTTCACACCACAAATTCGAGTAATTTAAGAAGAAACGAATTTCTCTTTCGTCCTTTCATTTTCGATTTCTCATCATTTTCAATTTTATTTTCGTTATTAAATAAAGTGTTTTTAAAAAAGAAACTTTAAAAAAATATTTATAATTTGTAAAACTTTTTTTCTTTCTTCACATCTATTCATATCTGCTTTTATTTTACCACATTTTATTTATTCTCCATTTTCTTCTTTGTTTAATTGTATAATTATCATTATTTCTCTGCTCGATGGTACTACTTCTTTTTCTTTCTTTATTTCTTTCTTTCTTTCTTTCTTTCTTTCCTTCTTCTTGCCTTCTTTCTTCCTTCTCCTTTCCTTCGTTTATTTTTTTCCTTCCTTTTTCTCCATCTTTCCTTCTTCCTCCTTCTTTCCATTTTCTTTCTTCCTTCTCTCTTCCCTTCATTCTTCCACTTTTTGTTCCACTACAATTCTACCTCTTATTTTCTTCTCCTCCTCCTCCTCCTCCTCCTCCCCTCGATCGATCTTTTTATCAAAAAAGATCGATCTTCAAAGAATCGAATCAGAATCGAACATCCCTACTTTCTATCTTCTTCCTTTCATCTCTTAAATTATCTTTCTTTAAATCTTTTTTTCTTATCCTATTAATCATTTTTCTTCTCAAAAGCCTCACAACAAAAACAAAGATAACATAAAATCAACTTTTGATCAAAATCTTGATTTCTTTATTATTTTTATTCCAATTTTCTAGGTATAGGAAGAGTAGCCTTGGACGTAAGACTCGGATGTTTAGGAAGTGACTTGAAGCCCGATTCCGAGCCTCAAAAAATTATCGATGGTGCGAAATTTGCTTTAAGAAATGTCGCTACTTTGGAATTGAAAGCTCCATACTGGCGATATATTCCCACACCTCTCTGGTCTCGTTATGTTCGCAATATGAATTATTTCGTTGAGTACGTTTTTTTGTTTTATTCTTAGTTTAAAATCAATTAAAAATTAATTACTAGTCTCTCAAATCTCTGATTTACTAAACTTTCCACACGTATTAATTTAAAAGTAAATTCTTGCAGAGTTTGCATGAAATACATAGACGCTGCGATTGAAAGGCTAAAAACTAAGGAATCGGTCAGTGAATCAGATTTATCTTTAGTCGAAAGAATTCTTGCGAAAGAATCGAATCCAAAAATTGCTTATATCCTCGCTCTTGATTTAATTTTGGTTGGAATAGACACGGTAATTTTTATAATTTTATTAAAAATACTTTGTTTTTGTTCTTTATTTATTTTTATTAATTAATTTTTTTTTGCAGATTTCAATGGCCGTTTGCTCGATTCTCTACCAACTCGCAACGAGACCTGAAGAACAGGAAAAAATTTATAGAGAATTAGTGGAAATTTTGCCTGATCCTTCGGTTCCTTTGACACCCCAACATTTGGATAAAGTTGTTTACATGAAGGCTTTTATTAGAGAAGTATTTAGGTATTTTATTTTACTTAGTCATTTTAATATTTTTTTATTACAGAAATTTAAAAAATTTATTTTTTTTACATTTACAGCATTTATAGAAATTTAATTAAAATTATTTATTATTTAGGATGTATTCCACAGTTATTGGAAATGGAAGAACAATGCAACATGACACAGTTATCTGTGGATATAAAGTACCAAAAGGGGTAAATAAAAAACTATTAATAATAAAAAAAAAAATATTTGAAACATGAATATTTAAAAATAAATTAATATTTTTAGGTTCAAGTCGTATTTCCGACACTTGTTACTGGAAATATGGAAGAGTATGTTGACGACGCAAAATCTTTCAAGCCTTCCAGGTGGCTTAAAGACAGATCTGTTAGAAAATTACATCCGTTTGCGTCACTTCCCTTCGGTCACGGTGCTCGAGTATGTTTAGGTAGAAGATTTGCTGACCTTGAAATGCAAGTTCTTCTCGCGAAGGTAGGAAAATTTCGAAAGTTAAAAAAAATTTCAGGGGTCAGAAATTAATTAATTTTTAATCATTAAAAATAAGTATTTCTCAATTAAAATCCAAATAATAATCCCAATTCCATTTCTAATGCTTATCCCAATCCCAAAACCAATCCCAATCTAAATCTCAATTTCAATCCTTATTTCAATCGCAATTCTTCTTCCAATCCCAATACTAATTTTCTAATCAAAATTACATCCCAATCCAGATCCTAATCCCAATCCTTATCTCAATCCCAAAACCAATCCCAATCAAAATCCCAAACCTTATTCCTATCCCAATTCTTATCGCAATTAAAATCCTAATCCCAATCCGTAATCCAATCCCAATTCTTATCTACATCCTAAAATCATTCTCTATCAAAATCTCAATCCCAATCCTAAGCCGAATTTAATCACGATCAAAATCCCAATCTGAATCAAAATCCCAGTCACAACGCCACTCCCAATTAAAAGCCTAATCCTTCTTCCAATTTCAATGATTACTAATTTTAGTAAAAATCTCAATCCTTATCTCAATCCCAAAATCAATCTCAATATAAATCCCAATACCAATACCAATCCCAATCTAAATCTCAATCCCAATCCTTATTTCAATCGCAATTCTCCTTCCAATCCCAATTTTAATTCTAATCAAAATGACAATTCTAATACCAATCCTTATCTCAATCCCACAACGAATCCCAATCAAAATCCCAATCCTTATTCCAATCCCAATACTTATCACAATTAAAACCCCAATCCTTATTCCAATCCCAAAATCAATCTCGATCCCAATCCTAATCCCAATCCCAAAACCAATCTCAATCTCAATCGCAATTCTTCTTCCAATCCCAATTTTAATTCTAATCAAAATTCCAATCCTAATCCCAAAACCAATCCCAATACTTATCGCAATTAAAATCACAATCCTTATTCCAATCCCAAAATCAATCTCAATCAAAATCTCAATCGCAATCCTAATCCCAATCCTAAAACCAAACCCAATCTAAATCCCAATCCCAATCTTTATTTCAATCGCAATTCTTCTTCCAATCCCAATTTTAATTCTAATCAAAATTCCAATCCTAATCCCAAAACCAATCACAATTCTTATTCCAATCCCAATACTTATCCCAATCAAAATCCCAATCCTTATTCCAATCCCAATACTTATCACAATTAAAACCCCAATCCTTATTCCAATCCCAAAATCAATCTCAATCCTAATCCCAATCCCAAAACCAATCCCAAACTAAATCTCAATCGCAACTCTTCTTCCAATCCCAATTTTAATTCTAATCAAAATTCCAATCCTAATCCCAAAACCAATCCCAATCCTTATTCCAATCCCAATCCCAAAACCAATCCCAATCTAAATCTCAATCCCAATCTTAATCCCAATTTAATCACGATCAAAATCCCAATCCGAAACAAAATCCCAGTCACAACGCCAATCTCAATCAAAAGCCGAATACTTCTGCCAATCCCAATGATATTCCATTATTAATTCTAGTAAAAATCCCTATCCTTATGTCAATACCAAAAAAAATCTCAATATAAATCCTAATCCTTATTCCAATCCCAAAACAAATCTCAATCTAAATCTCAATCCCAATCCTTATTTCAATCGCAATTCTTCTTCCACTCCCAACTTTAATTCTAATCAAAATTCCAATCCCAAAACCAATCCCGATCAAAATTCCAATCCTTATTCCAATCCCAATTCTTATCTTAATCCCAAAATTAATCTTAAACGAAACCTAAATCCAAATCCTAATCCCAATTTAATCAAGATAAATATCCCAATAAAAATGCCAATCCCAATCAAAAGCCCAATCCTTCTGCCAATCCCAATGATATTCCAATACTATTTCCAATACTAATTCTAGTAAAAATCCCAATCCTTATCTCAATCCTAAAATCAATCTGAAAATAAATCCCAATCCTAATCCCAATCAAAATCCTAATCCTATGCCGTATTCCAATCTCAATCAAAATCCCAATCCTGATCAGAAAAAGCTGGCCAAAATAAAAAAAAAAATGATCCGATCTGAATAAAATTTACTGTATAGAGATTTTTCTGGTAACTAATTTCAAATTTGAGATTCAAATTTTTAAAAATAATCCTGTAGGTGTTTTTTAGTCAACTGATTTTAAATTTGAAATACAAATTTAAAAAAAAATTTTTTTAAACTTTCTCTTTTCAGTTAATACGTTCCTACAAACTGGAGTATCACCACGAACCACTGAAGTATAAAGTGACGTTTATGTACGCACCTGACGGCGACCTCAAATTTAATCTAAAGAAAAGATAGTCCTAATTTAGACATAAAATCTAAAAATGTTAGAATTTAATAAAACTGTATTAAAAATACATTTATCGTAAAAAAAATCTTCTGATACAACGTTTTTTGTAATTGTTAGTTAAGACCGCTTTTAATTTAAATGCGCACGTTTATTATCATTTTCATATATTTTTAATTATAAATTTTATTGTAAATTATTTTTAAACTGTTTTTATAATGCAAGAGATTAAAAATTCAAAAAAAGAATACGTTTCTTTTGTTTTTTATTTGGAAAAAAGAAAATCGGGATAATACAAAAATATATACATATAAATTTTAAGTAGTCGTGGAAAATACAATTAATTAATAATTAATTAATAATAATAAATTTATTTATAATTTGTATAGCTTAGAAAATATAAATACTAAGAAATTTTATAGTTATTGTCTCATTAAACATATCAGTAAATTCTTACAGACAGATTTGGTAACTTTATTTATTAGAACGATGAGAATAAAATTCATAATACAATTGTTCTTAAAGTTAGGCGATTACTTTTTGACAAATTTGAACTTCAGGGGTCCATTTGGCGAATACATAGGGTTGATGTAGTAATCCAATTTTTCATAATTATACTCAACACTGTAAGTTTGCATAATCTGGAACAAACAAAAAAGTCGATTAGAAAACAATTTTTTCACCTTCTTTTGAATTAGTTCTTAAAATTTCACATTTTCTGGGGGGATAGACTAAAAAAAAAACATTTTTCATAAGACATTCATTATGTCAGTTGTTTTTAGTGCTTATAAAGCGGGGCTTAATTTCTAATTTTCACTCCCTAGGGACTAAAAAGTACTTTTCACTCCCTAGGTACTAAAAAGTAGTTTTCACTCCCTAGGGACTAAAAAGTACTTTTTACTCCCTATTTTTTGTCCCTGATTTCAGCCGTTTTACGTACAAATAAAACGGGGCTAAATTTCTAGTTTTAACTCCCTAGGGAGTAAAAAGTACTTTTCACTCCCTAGGGACTAAAAAGCAGTTTTCACTCCCTAGGGACTAAAAAGTACTTTTTACTCCCTATTTTTTCTCCCTGATTTCAGCCGTCTTACGTACAAATAAAACGGGGCTAAATTTCTAGTTTTAACTCCCTGGGGAGTAAAAAGTACTTTTTAATCCCTAAGGAGTGAAAAGTAAAACTAAAAACTACTTTTTGCTCCCTATTATTAAAAATTACTTTTTAATCCATAGGTTTTAATCCCTAGTTTTACTTTTCGCTCCCTAGGGAGTAAAAAGTACTTTATACTCCCTAAGTACAAAAAGTGACTTATATAAAAAATTTTTAATTCCAAGGGAATAAAAAACTACTTTTTACCCCCCTATTATTAAAAATTTGTTTTTAGCCCTTAGGTTTTAGTGTCTAGTTTTACTTTTCACTCCCTAGGGAGAAAAAAAGTACTTTTTAGTACCTAGGGAGTGAAAATTAAAACTAGGGACTAAAGCTAAAAAATAAAATGTACTTTTTTACTCTCTAGGGAGTAAATAGTAATATGAGAGTAAATATGAGATACACAATGTATTACTTAACTCCCTAGGGATTTAAAAGTACTTTTTAGTCCCAAGGCAGTAAAATAGTATATTAAGCGTCAAGAACGGAGAAAAAACGATTTTCGACGAGTTCGGAAAGTAAAACCCAAGCGAAGCGAAGCTGTTCTTCGCACAAGGGAAAATCGCTTTCCACCCGCGATACACACGATACTTTTTGTATCCAGCGGCCTGAAATCGACTACTTACAACTTTATACAGGCATGAAAAGGTCAACTTATAGAGGGGTTGAGACAAAAAGTACTTTTTCATAACATCTAAATTAAAAATTCGACTTTCGATGCCCTCACAGATATCAAACGTATGATAGCTAACTTTACACTCGTGAAATTGTCGCCTTTCGCCCCTTGTCACGTAATATACTATATACTCCCTAGGGACAAAAAGTGACTTATGTAAATAATTTTAAATCCCTAGGGAATAAAAAAATACTTTTTGCTCCCTTGGGACTAAAAAGTAGAACTTTAGACCCTCTTCATAGACATTAAAGAAGGCGGGTATAAAGCATTTTTTATAAAAGGAATGCAGTGGCGCCGGAATGGGGGGCAGGGGTGTAAGCTGCCCCCCAAAAATTTTGGTTGAGGGGTCAAATAATGCCTTTTGCCCCCCCCCCAATCTGAATGTACCTATGACACTTGTTTATTTCAACATTTTTTAACCCCCCAAAAAAATTTTGGTTCCGGCGCCACTGAAGGTATGGAATGTGCCTTTTAAACTTTCAAGACTAAAATTTAGAATAGTCACCAAAGTACATAATGACATAAGTACATTTTTTACCATTATTTGAGTTCTTATGTACAATGATTAATAATATAATAATGATAGGCTCTTTAGTCAATGTGACCTCGACATCCGATTAGTCAGACCTTCATTCGATGGCACTTTCATCTTATTTAAATTTAATACCACACGCGACTACTTAATGATCTGTGAATAGATTTCCACCTGTTCTGAACATGAATAAATGAATACTGAAAGAATTTGAGCATTTCTGGTTTAAATTAATTATATTCTGCTTTTACCATTGCCTTTTAATAAATTCATTCATTCATCCGAAATCTAACAAAATTTCAATCCGAACGAATCCAAACGAATCCGACCTAATCCGAAATTGAAAAAGGTCAATCCGAATG
>JAUESH010000033.1:5143006-5156752 GCA_032275165.1 Synergus magnus
AAACAAAAATTTCGGGAATTTTTAATGTCGGGAAATTTCAATTTCGGGAATATTTAACTTCGGTAATTTTAAATTTCCGGAATTTTATATTTCGGTAAATTTACGTGATCCCCATTTATCATTATGATTTTAAAGTATTGATCACGATTTTCAAATAATATTAAACTAAAAAAAATGTAAATGAAATAAATTAAATAGAAATATAAATTAAATTAAATTATAATTATTTTAACTCAAAGCCTACATATAAGGGGCGAATGAAAAAAATAAAAATTCACTTATATAATATTAGCCGAACTTTTTTACTTACTCAACTTATTATACATATTAAGAAAAAAATTGGCTTGGCAAATATTTTGCTCGAGAAAAATATTTTCGAAGAGTCATCGCAGTTTTATTATTCTTGAGAAATTTTTCTAAAGATTTAAAAAAGTCTTAATCTAAAAAATCAGTGATTTAAATAAATAATTTTTTTTTTAATCAAAAAATTTTTTTAAAAATAATTTCAAACATTAATTTTTTTAATAATGTCAATTTATTTTTAATTTTTTGGAAATTACGTAATTCTGATAAAAAGAGTAATCTATCAATAATGGTAAATCACATATTTCTTGAAATTCATCGAAATATTTAAAATCCCTTTTTTCACAAAAATCCCATAATCCACTGAAATCTCTTGAAAATTAAATCCCTCGAAAATTTTTTTTAAAACTATTCCTTGAATTTGTTTTTAATATTTAGAAATCTCTTGAAATCTTTGAAATATCTTTTAATTTCGTGAAATCCCATAAAATCCATTCAAATGTCATGAAATCTTTTGAAATCCCACTAAAAAATTTGTAAATTTTATTAAAATTTTAATTTAATTTAAAATTCTATTAAATACGTTGAAATCCGTAAAAATATAAAAATAAAAAAAAAATTTTTTTAAGAATTGATAATTAAGAAATTTGCATTGATTGGCCCACTAAACTGACGAAGACTGATTATAACTGCCATAAATTGAACTGAAAAATAAATTTTATTATTGAAATAAATTATTGAAATTATGAATAATTATATTGTATTATAATTATTATTATAATTATATATAATAATAATAATAATAATAATTATTATTATTATTATTGAAATAAATGTTATCCTTACCTATAAAAGGCAAAAATCGCCACGTGTTCCCAAGAATCGGAATTGGCTTTGGACCTGGCATTTCCGAGTAAGGTCGAATGTGAGATACATCTTGCTGACGTTCCTCTTCAATCGTTGTAAACGTTTCCAATGTTCTCAACCATTTTCCAGTGCAAATGCCCCGAACTAAAATCGGTTTCGCCAGAATCGATACGCAACCGATTGTCGACATTTTTGTAATTTACAATCTATAATATTATGGTTTAATCATAAATTTTGAAAATTAAAAAAAATAATTTTATCAAATTTTAATAATAATTATAAATAAATAAAAATAAATACATTTTTTCGTCATTATTATTCAAAATAAGTTTTTGAAAACAAGAAAAAAATCGACCTCTACCTGGAATTGAATCTGCAACATTCATTTTTTATAAAAATTTACTATCTGTAAACTCCACTCATGAAAGGCGGGACTTCAGGTTCGATCCCAGGTCCAGGTAGATTTTTTTTTCTTTTTTTAATTCCCTATAACTCTAATAGCTTAAAGTATTCTTTTTTTTATAAATTTATATTGATATCTCTTTAAATGTTAAAAAAGTTTTCTTTAAATAAATTTTAAAATAGGAATTTGGTGTGTTTTAATATAAACATTATAAAAAATTGCAGAGGCAATATTTTTTACTTTTTTAAATCTATTTTTGTGAGGGTCAAATCTTTTTTTAAATTAAATAATCGCCAAACAATTACAACGAGAAAATACTTTTCTTCTTGAGAAATTCGTGCGTGATTTAAAAATCGCCTTTCGATGGGATAAAAAATGCGTCAACTCACTCTCCAGTTATTTAATATGAGAAATACAAGCACGCGCATCTTTTACTTTCATATACGGACATTTCTATGCTAATGGTCGGAAGGGCATTAAAAGAACTCAGTCATAATTTAATCACTTTTCATTTCCTTTCCACATTTGAAATCATTTTAATTTCAAAAACTTGATAATAAATTTTAATTAAATTAAAGTTCTGTCTTGAAAATTCAGCTTCATTTTTTTAGTAATTTACTTTTTATATTTAAAGGAATTTTAAGATTTTAATTTTTAATTTTATAATATTTAAAAGAAAAATGGGGTTTAAATTTTTAAATAATTAAATATCTATATTTGAGTAATTTTAAATACCTTTACAAGGAAAATAAAATAAATAGGCATTTAAATTAATTAAAAAAAAAAGAGAGAGATTTCGGCGGGATTTGAACCCGCAACCTTCTGACTATAAGACTATTTAATAAGAATTTCTTTACCCAATTAAAATATATTAATTTATATTTAATTTCATTATAAAAATAAATAAATAAAAATAAAATTTATCTTATCTATTAAAATTATAAGTTTATACTTATTTAATTAATTATAAATAAATACCTTTATACGTTCGAAGTGAGTTACAAAAAAAAATCAGTTGAAAAAAAAAAAATCAGTTTTGACCCTCTCGTTGCAAAATAAGTTTTAAAAATAATAATGATAAAAAATGAATATTATAATAATAAATTAACTAATAAATTTAACTGAAACAACATTAATTGTCAGAAAATTTGCTTGTGTCGTAAATTTGAAGCCAAAGCAATATAAATATTACTTTCTGCTCTATAAATACGGCTTTTAAATTCACATGAAAGTTATTACCGTGTGTAATTCGAGCCACATCCGCGTGAGTTAATATTATGAAAGAGAATTACGCACATTTCTTAGTGCCTTTCAAGAAGGAAATGCTCACTTCCCGAAATTTGAATACGATTACAGAAAAGTGTGGGCGATTTTATAAAAGATTATTTCCTGACGAGAGACATTTAAAAATTTATAAATTTTTATCATTTTTACTTTCAATTTTTTAAACATTTTTATTTATAATATTTTTATTTTTATATTTTTAATATTTTTTAAATATTAAAATTTTTTTTTAATATACATTTTTTTTAATTCTAATTTTTGTTTTAAGAAAAAATTGTAAAGTTCGAATTTCAAATTTTATTTTTATAAACAAAGTCAATTTTTAAAGCTTTTTCGTTGAAAATAAAATAATTTAAGTTTAAGTTTTGAATACATTCGAATATTTTAAATTAAAAAAATAATTTAGAAATTTTGGATGCGGAAAAAAATCAAACCTTTTATTTTTAACTTAAAATTTGTTTAATTCTCGATTTGGAGCTTAATTTTATTTAAATTTTAAAGTTATCATATTCTGAAGCCATCAGACTTTATGACTTTTAATTTCAAATGCCTAAAAATTTTCACACCTTCGTCTTCGTAATATTAAAAATTATTAAGCAATTAAAACTGTTTGACTTTAATTTAAATTTAATTATCACCTTCTAAAGTGCGCAAAGTTCAAAACTTCTTTGTTCTAAAACTGTTCTGTTCCCACAGATAAAATTTGAAAAATTATTAAATAAATTAAAATTTTAAAAAAAAATTTATTTACTCCTGAAATATACTTAATCATTTTTTGTAGTATATTTAATACAAGTTTTATTTTTTAACGAAAAAAATTCAATCAATGATCTAATTATCCAGAGAAAAAAATTTCCGAAAGTAGCTAAAAGTATAAACAAATTTAATTAACAAAAGTTTAATATTAAAAACTATTTTCTTTATAAAAATATTTTATTACATAAAATAATATCAAGATTTATGTCAAGATGTCAAATAATACTGAAAAAACATTTTCAAAAAATATGTATTTTTAAATATATTTGTGTTGTTTTGGAAATTTTATTCCGCACTTTTTTTGTTTTTTAAGTTTTTAAATAATAAAAAATGTTTAATAAAAAAATAAATAGTATTGAAAATTGTGGAGGTAAATACATTTTGAAAAATACTTTTATAAAAGTAAAATTGCGAGTAGAAATAAATATAAATACAGTGAAATAAAAATTAAAGAAAAGCTGTAATTTTTGTCGAGATATTTGAGATGAAAACTCAGAGGTTAAAAAAAATTGGTTTTTATCAATTTTGAATTAAAAAAAAAATAATAATAAATAAGTATTCGGAAAGGTTTTTTGCCCCATCGGTTTTTTAGAAAACGCTAAGTACTGAGAAAAAATTTTCAGTTGCGATTAAATATTTTAAAACGATATTTTATTACTAAAATTTTAAGTCAATTAATTAATAAATTTGAATGTAAAAAATACATTTTAATAAAAAAGTTTACTACAAATAATTAATTGTAATAATAAATAATAAATAAAATTTTTGAAAACCAAAAATACAAATTTCTGATAAAAATAAAAACCTTAATCTATGATGTGCGTAAAAATTGGTTAAAAAATTACCTTAATAAAAGAAAAATTAATCACTTTGAGTTTCCGAGAAGAGAAATTAGAATAACGAACACTCGTCGAAACATTAAATCAAGCGTGTTTCAAATCCGGCGGTTTAAAGAGTTAATATGCGTCTGACTTGACGTCTATTTCTTCAGGCCAGTCACAGAATCGAAGAAGATATACAAAGCAGAGAGTGGGAGATTTGAAAGGAAAGGACGTCTGAACTCGCTTATTTCGTGACTGAAACTCACATTTTTACGATTATTTTTCAAGTTTTTTTTGTTATAATATTTATTTTTTTTAATTTTTAAAAATTTTTTCATTATTTTTTTATTTTTCAATTATTTTTCATCTTTGTGCGAAAAACCAAAATCTCGAATATGAAAAAATACTGAGAAAAAAAATAACAATAATAGTAAATAAATAATAAAAATAATAATAATAAATTCCCGAAATTTCTACTTCTCGAAAATATAAAATACCTGAATTTTGAAATTCCCGAAAAAAATATATATTTTTAAATATTAAAAATATTTGCTCAAAACTTGTTTTCAAAATTCCTTCAATATTTATGTTTAAAAATTTTGAAAAATACTTTGGAGCAATATTAAACAAAATTTTTGAAGAAAAATTTGCAAAAAAAATTTTTGAAATGAAATATTTAACAAAAGTGTTGAAAAGAAATTTTAAAAAATTCTTAACAAAAATTCTGAACAAAAATTTTTAAGAAATTTTGAATACAAGTTTCGAAAAAGAAATTTTTATTTCCCGGAATTTGAATAAAGATTTTTGGTAATAATATTTTTATTCAGGAAATTGAAGTTTCAGAAATTAGCAGAAATTTAAATTTATCGAGAATTATTTTAATTTAGATAATTAGATAAAATAATTATAAAATATTAATAATAATAATAATAATTAATTGATTAATTCATTAAAAATAATAAGTAATAATTTTTAAAAAGTCGATAAAAAGAGACCGTATTTAATTTAATTAATTAAATAATTTATTTAATATAAATATTCAATAATTAATTTCTCCAATTTTCTATTTTGACTATTTTTTTCGGGATTTTTGCAGTGTCGGGATTTTTACTTTTCGGACTTTTTCAGTCATAATAAAAAATTAGCATGGGTTTTGTATGGAACGATCAAGGTGAACTTCTGTCTCAATTTCTTCGGCAATAAAAAAAAAAAAAGATAGATATGATATAAAAAAAATAGAAAGGTCATCAGATTGATGACCTCGTGAGATCAAGTTTTAAAGAAGGGAAGATAAAAAATAGATTTCTGTAAATGAAAGAATTTTTTAAAGACATTTTTTGATTGATTTATTGATTTTTTAAATTTTTTTAAAGACTTTAATTAATTTACTAAATTAGGAATGATTACAAATTTAAGGATCTTAGGTATCGTACCATTTTGATTTCATTTGCGGTACTGACGAAAGTTTTTGTTTGTAGCTATTTACAAGTTTGGCGAAGTTTTCGTCGTCTGGGTTAGATTTCCTCTTCCCTTGTTTCGGCTGTAAAAAAAAAAGGAAAAATTGTTTTAAAAAAGGACTAAAATTCATGTAATTGTAAAACTATAAACTGTAAACTGTAAATTGTACAATCGTAAAATTAATTCTTCTTGACTGATATTAGAATCTTATTAATTTATTCAAGCTTTAAGTAAAAAGATTACTTAACAATTATTAAAACTATATATCTTTCGTCTCTGTAGAACCTCAGAATCTTAAGTAATGTTTTTTTATAAATGTTTTTGGTTCCAGGGAACCCAAAAAAAAAATTTTCAAAAATTGAAAACATTAATATTTTTTTAAAGAAAGACTGACAATCTCTAGTCGATAAAAAAAATCATCACACGATTATAATTGAGTGAACCTGTCTGAAAAAGGGAAAAATGATTTCTTTGAGCCAATAAAAGTGAAAGCGTAAAAAAAAGAATAAAACGTGTATAAAAATGCTGTCAAACCTTTATACTACGAGTGCAAGGATTACGTAATGAAATTCTTTTCATTACACGAGAACTACGACGCTTCCTTAAATAGATTATATATTTATATAAAATAGATGTACTTTAATCAGAGGAAAAACTTTCTTTTGTCTAATGGACTACATATTATCAGAAAAATTACTGTTCGTATTTAATGTAAATGACATTAACTTTTTCTTTTTTCATTATCTGTATAAAGTAATCGATATTACAGGGAAATGAAAGAATAATTTTTAATTCTAATTAGATTAACTTAAAATTTTGTAAAACTATTTGAAATTCATATTAAATTATTAATTAATTTGATTATTTACCTGATCTTGTAACTTAACTAAAATAAAAGATACAAAAAGCCTGAAAATTCGGATAAAAGTTCAGATAAATGAGATAAAAATTTTTAAAATATAAGATAGGTAACTGATAAAAAATCAGCTAAAAGTCTTCTTCTATCTGACTTTTTATCTGACTTGTTATAAAGCTTCTCTTATATATTATTCCACATTTTAAAAGAACTCTGACAATTTCTCTTAATTTTTATCTCATCTTTTGAACTTTCATCTATTATCCACTGTCTTAAAACGAAGTGAGTCAAAACTCAAAATGATCCTAAAGTTTTGAAAGGCCATACAAAAAATTCCGTCCTTTCTCAGAAGAGAAGATAAAACTCACCTTAATTTCTTTCCTAGACATGACCTCCCTTCTTTTCTTTTCCTTCAACATCAGTGCCACTTTCTTTTGCTTCTTCCGGTCTTTCAGCAAAGTTTTGTACAAACCTGCCTGTTTTTCCACTTTAAATGTCGGTCTTCCTTTCACTTGTCTTGGATTACTCGTTATTCCTTGATAGGGTTCCTCCTTAAAAAAAATGTTAATAATTAAATACCATTCTTAAATTTCTAGCTCGTAAAATTTTAAAAATATTTAAAGCGATTCGAAACACATCAAAAAATTTCAAAAAGTTTTCAAGGGATTTAAAAAATATTTCGAAAGATATCAAGAGGTCTCACAAAATTTCAAGGGGTTTTAAAAGACTTCAAGGGATTTCAAAAAGATTTCAAGGAGTTTCAAAAATATTTCAAAAGATTTCTAAGGATTTCAACAAAATTTCAAGGGATTTCAAAATGATTTCGAAATATTTCAAGAGATTCAAAAGACTTCAAAAGATATCAAAGGATTTCGAAAGATTAAAAAAAAAAATGTCAGAAAGATTGTAAAGGATTTCAGAAGATTTCAAGGTATTTCAAAAAGATTTCAAGAGGTTTCGCAAAATTTTAGGAACTCTCAAAAGATTTCAAGGGGATTTAAAAAGATTTCAAGGGATTTCAAGAGATTTAAAAAAGATTTCAAGAGATCTCACAAGCTTTCAAGAGGTTTTAAAAAATTTCAAGAGATTCAAATTATTTCAAAGAATATCAAAAGGATTTCGAAAGATTTCAAGAGAGTCGCAAGATTTCAGGAAATTTCAAAAGGTTTCAAGGGATCTTAAAAAGAGTTTAAGAAAATTTAAAAGACTTTAAAAGATTTCTTAGGATATGAAAAAATTTTTAAGGAATTTGAAATTAGATTTAATAAAATATAGACTACTGAAATTTATTAAAGAGCTACTGACCGAATTTTCGAATTCTTCAGGTCGTTCAACTCTTGCTCGCTTTGCTGGTGGTTCCTCCTTCTTTTCTTTATTTCCGGTCCAGAGGGGATTGTGTTCTCGACTTTTGATGACTCGCTTTTGCTTCGCATTCACCATGACACGATTTTCTATCGAAAATGCCACAATGGGTCTCTGAAAAAAATCAAAGATTATTTATATTAATCAATAATCATTAACCAATATTACATAAGGAATTTAATTATAAATATGTATAAATTTTAGATTTAAAAAATAGATATTTGTATAATAACAATAAAAAATTACTCAAATTGAACCAACCCTCTGTTTCGTGAAAATGTTAGGATTATTATTGAGACTTCTTAAAACTTTGAGAGCATCTTCGTGCTTCGTAAATGAAACGAAACCATATTCCTTCGATTCTCCAACTCCATTGGCATCCGGTTTTCTCAAATTTCGCATCACTCGTGCCTGAAAAATAAACAGGAAATATTTTAAATTATGCAAATAAACTCGATTTTTCCACAATAAATAAATCTTACATAATATAGTTTGAATTATAAGTAAATGCATTTTTAATTATAAGTAATTAAAAAGCAAATATTCATTTAGTCGAGTTAAGACATAAATTTAATCTAAGCCACTTTGGAAATGCTAGCAATAAAATTAGGATTGGAATTCTGCTTTTATTACAACCGATTTGCATTTTCTTTCCTAATTCATTCCTCATTAAAAAATTTCAGAATCTAGCGAACTCACTTCGGTAATTACAGCATTGGGTCCAGCGTGATTTTTACAGAGTTGCCTAAGCTTCGCGTCGTCCAGTGTAGGCGGTAAATTATGCACCACAAGTCTAACTCTTGAAACAAACATGTTTAAATTGCGCAACATTTGCGATTTCCACCGCTCAAGTTGCAGCCGCTTTTCAATATCTTGGGCCGACACACCCACTGCAGCGCTGTGGCGAGCCAAAATTACTAGAGGGAAAAACAAGACAAAATTAGTGAATAAAATAAATACTATCTAATTGATCACTCAAATTTTGAGTGCACACCAGAATTTAAAAAATATTTCACGATATTCAAAAGATTTCAAAGAATTTCAAAAAGATTTAAAGGGATTTTAAGATATTCAAAAAGTATTTCAAAGCATTTCAGAAGATTAAAAAAATTTTTTTTTTATATTTCAAAAGGTTTGACAACCTTTCCGGAGGTTTCAAAAGATTTAAAAGGATTTAAAAACGATTTCAAGAGATTCAAAAGATATCAAAGGATTTCAAGAGATCTCGAAAGATTTCAAAAATATTTTAAGAGATTCAAAAGATTTTAAGGGATTTCAGGATATTCAATGGGATTTCAAACGGATTTCAAAAGATTTCGAAAATATTTCCAAAGATTCAAAATATTTTAGGGTATTTCAACAAATTTCAAAGGATTTCGAAAAGATTTCCTGGAATTTAAAAATTATTTCAAAAAGACTTCAAGGGATTCAAAGGACTTTCATAAGATTTCGAAAATATTGTAAGTGATTCAAAAGATTTTAGAAGACTTCAAAAAGGATTTCAAACATATTTCAAAAATATTTCATAAGATTTTAAGAGGTTTCAAAAGATTTCAAGAGATTCAAAATATTTGAAGGAATTTCCGGCGATTTCAAAGGATTCCGAACATATTTCAAGAGATTCAAAAGATTTTAGAAGACTTCAAAGAATTTCAAACAGATTTCAATGGATTTTAAAAATATTTGGTAAAAATTCAAGAGGTTTCGCAAACTTTCAAGACTTCAAAAGATTTCAAAAGATTCCAGGAAATTCAAAGGGATTTCAAAAAGATTTCAAGAGACTCAAAATATTTCAAGAGATTTCGAAAAGATCTTGAGAGATTCCAAAAATTTCAAACAGATTTCGAAAGATTTCAAGACATCTCGCAAGATTTGAGGAGATTCAAAAGACCAAAAGATTTCAAGAGATTTTAACAGATTTCAAATTCAACTTTTTTAAAGGAATTTTAAAGGATTCTGTGTAATTTTTTGAGATTCCAAAGGATTTTTTTATTGAATTTGAACGGATTTAAAAAGGTTTTCTTTAAGGAATTTAAAAGGATTTCGTGGAATTCAAGACTTTTTAAGAGATTTTTTTTATGAATTTCAAAAGTATTAATAAAATTTTTAAGATTATAGGAGATTTTCAGGTATCATAAAGGATTTCATGAAATTGCAAAGAATATCAAAAGGTTTTTAGGAATTTTGAGAGATTTCAAGAGATTTTTAGGAATTAAAATTTTTTTTATGAAATTCAAGATATTTAAGAATTTTAAAAGTCTTGTGGAATTTTCAAGGATACTAAAAGGTATTTAGGAATTTTAAAGGATCTCGTGAAATTTTAGGAATGTATCCTTCTTTTTCATTCTTTTAACTTACGTTGATTATTTAGAGTTTAAACTCACATTTTATATAAATTTTTATCTTGTATTTTAAATTTTATTTATAATATCTTTTTATTTTTTAACTCATACCTTTAAAAATGAAACGTTAAATAATAAAAAAAGTGGAAAAAATATACCTCCTTCTTTAACGAGATATAAATTCCTCGAGTCCTTTCGTTTTTCAGATTTCGAATTCTTTTGATCCTCCACTTCATTTTTATGAAGCGCTCGATGTGGATCTAAAACTTCACCTAAAAGCCTCAATTCTGTTCCTGCTGATAAACACTTTTCAGCATCTTCAACATTCTAAAAAAACATCAAATTAAATTATTAGCAAAAATAAAAAAAAAAACAAAATGTTTCTTTATATGAAACAATCTTTCTATAAACTTTTCAAACCTTAAAAATCTTAACTTTCATTTTAAGGACCTCAAATTTAAAAATACATTTCAAAACAAGATTTTCGAGTTCCTGGTATCGAGTTATACAAAAATACTTAACGAAATATTAAATTAATATTAAATTAATATTAATATTAATATTAAATATTAAATATTAACTTACTCTAAATTTAACGAAAGCAGTTCCTTTCGAATGTTCCGTAAGTGGATCTACACAAATCAATGCGTAAAAAACTGGTCCAAACTGTTCCATACAAGCTTTCAAATCCTCGTTTTTAGCTTGAAAGGGAACATTTTTCAAAAAAACAGTCCTTCCTTCACTGACGTCATTCGAAACCCACCGAGATTTCGATTCTTCCTCCTTAACATTCACTTTTTCCTCTTCCTCTTCCTGTTCCTCTTCTTCTTCTTCCTCTTCTTCTTCTTCTTCGTCATCCTCTTCTGAATCATCTTCCTCACTCTTTATCGACTTCTCATCCTCCTCTGACTCATCTTTCACAGATTTTTCTTCATCCGAAACACATTCTTCCTTTATTTCAACGACAGGAATTTCACCATCAGCTTTCTCCTCTCCCTTCTCTTCAGTGATGTCGATTTCCTCGTGCTTAACTTCCGGCGTAGCGCCAAATTTGCTTTTCGGAACTGCCCAATCAACGATAATTTCCCTATCCAGAAGGGGTTTTAAATTTGAGTGGTGAATAGCTTTCGCTGCATTTTGTACGAGTTCGAATTGAACAAACGCACAACCGACTTGAGTTCCATCCGGTTTTTTTAGAATTCGAATGTCCTCAATATTTCCATACTGGGAGAAGTGTTCCTTTAAATTTTCTTTCGTTGCCTGAAAAACATTTCACATTTATTTATAGTAAATTTTAAAAACTCTTAGCAAAACAATACCTATTTTAAATTTCCCGTTTCTACAAATTAGAGCTTTTAAGTATTTTCTCACCTTAAATGACAAATTGCGGACTACGATTCTCGCTCGTTTTTTCCGCTTTTGAAGCTTCTTCAACTTTCGCTCTTCGGCTTTCTTCGGGTTAGGTTTTTTGTTCAGAGGCTGAAAATTTTCACCTTCTTTCGCTTCTTCTTGTTCTTCGTTTCCTTCACTTTCTTCTTCTTCTTGTTTTGGCTCCTCCTCGATTTTTACTTTCTCACTAAATCTATCCTTCGATATGGCCCAGTCACTATTAATCGGTCGTCCCAGGAATTCTTTTTTATGGGTGTTAAAAATTGCTTTCGACGCATCCACGACTTTCTTGAACTGCACAAACCCACATCCAACTGGTTTTCCATCCGGACGACGAAGTAAATTGATTTCTTCGATTTCTCCAAACGGTTCGTAAAGTTGTCTAATATCTGCTTCAGTAACCTGTTTCGTCAATTTTTTAAACCGAAATTAAGTATCCAGGTGTTTTAAATTCTATAATAAAATCTAGTAAATAAATTTAAAGAAAAGAGAATAAAAATCAAGTATTTCACCTTGAATGAAAGATTCCGAACAATTATTCTTCCTTTTTTGTTCTGAACTTGAACGTTCTCGTCGTTCCCGAAATTTGAAGGTTTTCCTTGCCGCTTCTTATTTCTGTAAGTCCAGGACAATTTCTTCCCCTTGTTGTCTTTACCTGGAATTAGATTTTTCGTTAAGAGAACAGCAGTATACATTTTCAAATTAAAGTTGTTGAATCTCTTCACTTTACTTAACAAATCTCCGTTTACGAAAAAAATATATAAATTCGATTTTTTCGCTCTGTAGATGTATTCTTTTTTGAAATAGAAGTATACCTATAGAGCGAAAAAATCTTAATAATATTAATATGTATATGTAATTCTAATACAGAGAGTCTACTAAATTTTTCCACGAAATTCTCGGATTATTCCCACATTTTTCCCGCTTATAAATTTAAGAGATTTTATAATATAAAATTTCAAGACATTTTAATAATTTTAAAGAATTGTGATTTAAAGGATTCTGTGTAATTTTCTGAGATTCGAAAGGATTTTTTAAGGAATTTTAAGGGAGTTTATGGAATTGAAAGATATCAAAGGATTTTTTAATTGAATTTGGACGGATTTAAAAAAGTTTTCTTTAAGGAATTTAAAAGGATTTCGTGGAATTCAAGACTTTTTAAGAGATTTTTTTTATGAATTTCAAAAGTGTTAATAACATTTTTCAGATTATAAGAGATTTTCAGGTATCATAAAGGATTTCATGAAATTGTAAAGAATATCAAAAGATTTTTAGGAATTTTGAGAGATTTCAAGAGATTTTTGGGAATTAAAATTTTTTTTATGAAATTCAAGATATTTAAGAATTTTAAATATTTTTGTGGAATTTTCAAGGATATTAAAAGATTTTCAGGAATTTTAAAAGATTTCGTGAAATTTTAGGAATGTATCATTCTTTTTCATTCTTTGAAATTACGAATTAATTTTTTTTTAAATTTCTTCGCATTATTTCCACTTTTTTAAAATTCATCTTGATTTTTTAAAAATTCTTTTGAGTTCTCCTGGAATTTTTTGAAAAATACTCAATTCAGATTTCAGAAAGGATTTCAAGAGATTTTAAGTGATTTTAGAAAATATCAAGAGATTTTTAATGATTTTAAAGAATTTGAAGGGATTTTAAAAGAACGCAGAAGAATTTAATGATTTTCAAGAAATTTCACAAGATTTCAAGAGATTTCAAGTCATTTTAAGGAATTTCAAAGGAATGATTAAAAAAAATTCTTGGAAACAAAAATCCCACAAAATCTAAAAAAAAAAAAAATAAATAAATAACTTTGGAAATTTTTTTTAATTCCATGAGGAATATTAAAATCCTTTAAAATCACTTTAAAAAATCAAAATTTCTTAAAATTCTTACAAGCTTTTT
>JAUESH010000033.1:5177395-5190473 GCA_032275165.1 Synergus magnus
TGAAAATTCTTAAAATTACTTGAAATCTCTTGGAATCCCTTCTATTTTTTAAATTCATTTGAAATTCCCTAAAATCACCAAAAACTTCTTCAAATTCTTTAAATTCTTCTTCTTAAAGCGCATTAAATCGCTTAAAATTCTTTGAAATTATTAAAAATGTCTTAAAATTCTCTGAAACCTCTTGAAATACTTCGAAATCCCTTAAAATCAATTACAATGTTTTTAAATCTGAATTTCTATGAAATTTCTTGAAAATGATTAAACTCTGCTCAATTCTTTTGAAATCTCTATAAATTCATTCTTTTAAAGTCACTTAAAATCTTCTTAAATTGTTTTAAAGTTTCTTAAAATCACTTAAAATATATTGAAATCTTTTAAATCACTTAAAATTTGTTAAAATCATTAAAAATGTCTTGAAATCTTATAAAAATCCTGAAACTCTTTTAATTCTTTAAAAATGCCTCGAAATTTCTTAAAATCACTTAAAATCTCTTGATAAACTTTGAAATTTATTTAAATCATTTACATTTTTTGAGATTCTTTTTAAATCTTTTGAATTTTCTCCAATTTCCTTGAAATTCTTTAAAATCTCTGCAATCTTGTTAATTTCAAAAGAAAATTTTTTAAATTCGTTTGAAATTCTTCAAATTCATGTTGATATCGAATTGTTTTGAATTCTATTCTATTCCTTGAATATTATTGAATTCAACTTGAAATTGATTTAATTTGCTTTAATTTATTTCAAGTTCTTTTGATTTCTTTAGAATTCTTTTAGATTCTTTAGACTTTTTCTGAATTCCTTTGAACTTTTCCTGAATTATTAATTGAAATTTGAATAACTTGGATTGGAGAACAAAGCTTATTTTTTGCTTTTAAAGTTGAGGTTCTCCTGTTAATAAGAAATTAATTAACAGAGAAATTAATAATAATAGAGAAATTAATTAAACAATTTTTCAACAGGTCTCAAGCCGGAATCGACGCCGAAACCAAACAGACAAATCCTCGAAAACACTTGGGTGCAGGCAGAGAATGACTTGCCCTCACCAATCCTGAAAAACCATATCGAATGCCCGAAAAGCAACAGCGTTTCTCCACAGAGCGATCTTAAATCCAGCTCTCCATTTTTCAGCCCAAGCAGCTCAAATGAAAATATCAATTCTCTCGGTAATTAAAAAACTTGTATAAAGTTAATTCTGATAATTTAATACAAATATCCCTAATATTTTTAATATTCCTAATCTTTCAGAAGTTGTCGAAAATAATTCTCGGGGGTTTAAGAAACCGAAAGAAATCGAAAAAGTAGCCGCGAAAGCATCACATGTAAGTTTTTAATATTTTTACGATTTTTTACTATTATTTATTTCAGGAAGTTTAAGGAATTTAAAAGGATTTCAAGAGATTTAACGCACGGAAAAAATTTAAGACAAAATTCAAAAGATTTCGTGGAATTTTCAGGAGTTATAAGGGATTAAAAAGAATTTCAAGCGATTTAAAGCATTGCAAAATTTGAAGTTAAAGTTCAAAAGGACCAACAAGATTTTAGTCAATTTTTAAAAATATTTAGGGTATTTCAAAGACTTTTTAAAAATTTTAAAAGATTTTGAAAGATTTCTTGGAATTGCGTTAAATTTCAAATGGATTTTAAAAGATTTTTAGAAATTTAGAAGGATTTTACGTTATTGCAAGATTTTTCATCCATTTTTTAGAAATTTCGAAGAATTTTTCGGGATTTAAGAATATTTCCAGAGATTTCAAATGTTTTCATACATTTTTAAAGAATTTCAAGAAATTAAAAGAAATTTTTATAGATTTTAAAGGATTTAAAAGAATTTAATAAAAATAAAAGGAGTAAAAGTATTTCAATGGCTTTCAAAAAATTCCTTGGAATTTTCATGATTTTTAGGGGATTTCAAGATTTTAAATTAATTTTCCATGAATTTCGAAAGAATTGACGAAATTTCTTAGAATTTAATTACTCTTTATTAATTTTAACATATTTAAGAAAATGCAAATGGAGTATGTGAAAATATTTCAAATTCTTGGAATTTTGAGATTTTTAATTGATTTTTAAGGAGTTTCTCGAGATTTAAAGAAATTTAAAGGTTTTTAAAAGATATTAAAGAACTTAGGAAAACTCCAAAGCAATAAAAATATTTCAATACATTTCAACAAATTTCTTACAGTTTTTTTTTTTTTTACTTTTAAGGGATTTTATGATTTTTAATTAATTTTGAAGGAATTTCGAAGGATTTCACCTTGAATTCTATTTTATTTATTTTTATTTTTACACATGATTCGATTTTTAGGCGCCGTCGAATCGAGCGAAGAGTCCCGTGGAATCAAGACCGAGATTACGGCCTCCGACGAATTACAACTCAGCGAGACCTCCAAACGCAGCGAGCGGAATTCCGAGACCGGCCTCTCGAATTCCAGCCCCGAAATTCTCACGGCCACTCTCTCGAATTCAGGACCAAAAAAAAGGCTGATGAAGAGCGCTCAGAATTCTGGAATTAAGGGCAAATTCCCACAAATGATATTTTTCTACGATTTTTCTAACTCGAGAGCAATATTATTGCCATTTTGCGCCTTCGAAAAATCTAAAGCTTCCTCTCAATCAATATATTGAATTGATTTGTCGAACGCGGATCGCTTTCTGAGGATCGTAGTCGTTTTTATTAAACCTCTGCATATCAACGGAATTGCTCGACTTTTCAAAAGTTGAAAAGTCTGTATTTTTTTTTTATAGAAAGATTGTGATTTTGATACAGTTTTGTATATTGTAAATTGTTAATTATACGCTTCTAATATTTAGCAATCGAAGTATAATCTAAGACAATTGATCGTTGCCAAAAATCAATCCTTGAGATTTGTACATCGGCTTTATGTATAAAAAAAATGTCTGAAGCGTATGTTTAGTTTTTTTTATTTTATTAGATAACTTAGGAGATTTTAAAGGGGAAGACTGCGAAAATAATCAGCGCGTACCTCAAGACGTTTCTCGAATGCAACTCCGTCCCACATTTTTATCCGCAAAGTTGATTAATTTTTTTTTCTAAGCTTGAAGAATTATTTACAATAGTTTTTTTTTTTTGGAGTTGAAATTTATAGAGAACATTTTAGTCATCTTTTTTTATAAAGTATAAATTGGGGTAAAGCGCGTAGGTGAAATTTAGTTACATTGAGAGATTCTATTTATTTAACTGAAAAAAAATTAACTCTTTTAGTGCTGACCAAATATTTAACAGAATATAACAATAAATTTAACTAAGACGATAAAAAAAAAATAATAATTTTAACCCGTGTTCACGTAATTAATAGTTAAGTCTACTTTTTAATCATCGCACACAAATATTATGTCAGAATGTTACTGGCTGTGTTGTTAATCATATCAGTGATAAATTTCACTAAGGCTCAAATGTGAAACTTGATATTTTCTAAATTGAAAATTGTATAAATTGTAAAATGAATTAAGGATTTTTGTAAAAATGTTCAGGATATTTTTTTCTAGTTTTCAATTTTCACGTTTGCGTTAAATGTTCCATGAACGTACCTCAAACGCTCGCGTATGAAATAAGCAAACCGTCAATTACGTTCAGAAGTATTAAAAAACCGACCAGAAAAAAATGAGAAGATTTTATACTAGATTGGTGTAAAATTGATGCAAATACGAAATCACTAACTGCCTTTTCATCATTGAGAGCTTCAAATCTCTTGACTCTCGATCGCTTTCTATCATACAAAAATCTTCGACTATTTTTAACCGTGCCACTTGTAACATGAAAGTGCCTTTAATGTAAATAAATCAGTTTTATTTTTAAAATTTAACTTCTTTCAATTAAGGAGTAAAAAATTGTGCATATTATCAAAAAGTGTTCGCTAATGTAAAAATTAAATAAATTGTCGTCTTTTCTAATTTCCAAGATGCGGTGTTTTTATTTTTCACTTTTCGATTTTTTTTCTTTTATTTCAGCTTTTTTCTCGATCTTTTATCTCTTAATTTATCTGAACATTTATCTTTTACCTCATCATTTATCTGAACTTTATCTATTATTCTCGAGTTTATTTCAACCTTTATCCGAAATTTTATCTTTGATCTAATATCTTTTATCTTGTCCTTTACGCGAATTTCATCTTTTATCACATAATTTACATAAATTTGTATCCTTTATCTGGAATTTTATCTTTTTCTTAACTTTTATGTCATAATTCATTTGAATTTTTTATTTTGTATCTCTTCACTTGAACTTTTTTACCTTTTATCTGAAATTTTATCCTTTATCTCAACTTCTTTTTAGAAATTTGACATTTTTATCTTTTATCTCATCTTTTATCTGTGTTTTTATCTCCTATTTCGTCATTTATCTGTAAATTTTACCTTTCACCTCATAATTTATCTAAACTTTTTACCTTTTATCTTCTAATTTATCTTAACTTTTATCTTTTATCTGAAATTTTATCTCTTATTTCATCTTTTACCTGAAACTTTATCTTTTATCTGCAATTTTTATCTTTTACCTCATCTTTTATATGTAATTTTATCGTTCATCTCATAATTTATCTGAACTTTTATCTTTTATGTGAAATTTTATTTCTTATTTCATCTTTTGCCTGAAATTTTATCTTTTATCTTCCTTTATCTGAAATTTTTATCTCATCTTTTAGATGTAATTTTATCGTTCATCTCATAATTTATCTCAACCTTTTATCTTTTATTTTCTATTTATCTTGACTTTCATCTTTTACTTGAAATTTCTATCTTTTGTCTTATTTTCTTATCCGTGCTTTTATTTCCTATTACGTCATTTATCTGTAATTTTATCTTTCATCTCATAATTTATCTGAACTTTTCATCTTTTATCTTGTCATTTATATGAACTTTTAATACTTATCTCAAATTGTAAGTTATCTTTCATTTGAAATGAAATTTTATTTCTTATTTCATCTTTCACCTGAAATTTTTATCTTTTACCTCATAATTTATCTAGAATTTAATATTTTCTCGTCTTTTATCTGAACTTATATTTCTGATTTTTTTTACCTTTATTCTCACAAATTATCTGAATTTTTAATCTTATATCTCGTCATTCATCTGAACTATTTTACCTTTTATCTCAACTTTTATCTGATATTTTATCTGTCATCTCCTAATTTATCTGAAATTTTATCCTTTACCTATCTCAATTTTTATTAGAAATTTCATCTTTTTCTCATCTTTAATCTTCACTTTTTTTTTACCATTTTTCTATTATTTATAAATTATCTGAATTTTTAATCTTGTATCTCGTCATTTATCTGAACTTTTTTATCTCAATTTTTATCTGAAATTTATCTTTTATTTGAATTGTTTATCTCTTATCTGATAATTAATTAATTTTTGACTTTTATCTCATTATTCATCTGAACTTGTACTTCGAGGTAAAAGTTCATGTAAAAAATGATGAGATAAAAGATGAAATTTATATTTTTTACATAATACGTCATTTTTCTGAACTATTATCTCTTCATTTTATCGTTATCTCTCTAAAGAATATAAAATCGAGTTAAAAAATAACCAATTTCAAAGAAGTGCGTTTATTTTCTTACGAATAAAATCTTAGAACAAAGATCGTAATGTAGGTATAAAATAATATAATATTATAATATACTTGTTAATTATAATTGTAAATAACATAGTAGACTAGATCTTAAAGATTCTTAAAATTAGGCCCGCCTTCAGTTGGTTTTTCTCTCTTTATTAAAAAAATTCCACAGCAAAATTCACATCTAAATATATTGAAAATCAAGAATGAAATGGACACACTGAGTTCACAATTAACTCTCAAGCTTTGCACAATTCCTCCAGCTACAATTTCAAATTTACAATTTATTTTAGAATAAAAATTCACCCTCATTTCATATTTCATATTTCATTGTCATTCCGAAAAACTTTATAACTATTTTCCGAGAATTCTCAAAACGGGCATCGATTTCTTTCTAACTAATTCATATTAAAATTAATAAATGCATGCTATGTAAAAATATATAATATATATGTCAGAGTGTAAAGCGCAAAGAGAGCGACAGTGAAAAGTCTAGATCAATCTCAAAACTTGATTTTCTAAACACACGGTGAATTTTCTTTCGAGAATTTCTATCCCAAATGTAGAAAAACGTTTTTTCTCAAAGATAAATTTCAAGAACAACACGAGCTGTACAAAAAGAGTTGACAAGTTTCAAACTTGTAAAAGCCGTCTTTCAATTTGGAAATAAAGTTCCAATTTTTCTGGAATCATTCCTCTGAAAACAATTTTTGTACACTTTATCCTAATGTTTTAAAAGTCTCGTGTGGTAAATTTTATTTCCAGAGAAATTTTCCTCTTTCAGAAATATTAAGGAATTGAACAGGAACCTTGCGAATATTTTCGACATTGATCGATGGAATAATACTGAAAGTTACAACAACAACGACACTCGTATTTGGTTTCGCTTAAAACTGACTTTGAACACATACAGATCATTTCTTTTTAAAAGAAATCTAAACACTCTAAACGAAAGTCTTTTTCACGAATTGGAGTTCCTCCAACTTTTTAATCTTAAAGATTGCACGACTCCAGATTCTGTGGCGAAAATCGCGCCGAGTCGTCAAATTTTCAACCTGCTTCATCTCGAGTTTTCTTTCTGCTTTTTTTTTGTGTTTCTTTTAGATTTAATCCTTCGAGAATCTCTTGTAGAGTGAAAAATGCAGGTTCGTGGAAATTGAGTAATGATACTTCAATTTTCCAGAATTCAAACATTAACCAGAGCCGATTTTTCAAACCGGCGTAGTTTGATTGTCTCTTGATGGAAATTCAGCTGAGTTTTTAATTACTCACAAGCTAATTTACTGTCGAAACTACTCAAGGCAATGGCAAAAGCCTGAAGAGCACAGAGGGGAAATCGATAGTCCATTGTGAAAACGTCCTCGGCCACGCGACCAAATTGCATCACGACATAATCCACTGCAAGAAAAAAAAATAGTTATTGATATAAATTTAAAAATGAAGAATTAAGGGCGTTGGGTCAAAATTCTAACTTCAAAATTAAATTCCCCATTTTACTCAACGATTATTAGAATTAAATATTTTTTCGCTCTGTAGATGTATTCTATTTTAAAATAGAAATCTGCCTACAGAGCGCAAATATGTTTGTTTTAAATATTTTTTGAGTAAAACGAGGAATTCAAAATTAACCTAAAAACTTTATCTGAAATTTTATCTTTTATATCATCTTTAATCTGAATTTTTATCTTTCATCTTAACTTTCATCTGAATTTTTATCTTTGATCTCACGATTTGTCTGAATTTTTTATCCTTTATTTCTTACTTTATCTTGACTTTTATTTTTTTGCTTCTCATTTATCTGAACTTTTACTTATCTCAAATTTTAATTTATCTTTTATGTGAAATTTATCTCTTATCTCGTCTTCGATCACAAATTTCATCTTTTCTCGTCTTTTATCTCTTATCTCATCTTTTAACTCGAATTTTATTTGTTACCTAATCATTTATCTGAACTTTTATTTTTTATCTCATAATTTATATGAATTTGTATTTTTTATCCTCACTATTATCTCATATTTTCACTAGAAATTTATCTTTTCTCATAATTTATCTTAAATTTTATCTTTTATTTGGAATTTTATCAGTTGTTTCATCATTTATCTGAACTTTAATTCTTTATCTGAAATTTCATCTTTTCTCATCTTTTATCTGAACTTTCATCTCTTATCTCATCTTTTATCTGGAATTTTATCTATTATCTCATCGTTTACCTGAACTTTTCTTTTTATCTCATAATTTATTGGCATTTGTATCTCTTATTCTCGCTATTATCTCATATTTTCTCTAGAATTTTATCTTTTATATAAAATTTCATCTTTTCTCGTCTTTTATCTTTTCATTTTTATCTAAACTTTTATTTTTTATTTATTCTTTCATCTGGACTTTTATCTGTTATCTGAAAGTTTAATTTAACTTGTCCCAAAATTTAATTTATCTTTTACATTATCTTTTATCTGGTATTATGTTTGTTATCTGATCATTTATCCGACCTTTTATCTTTTAGCCACCGGTATGTATTATCTTTTAATTAATCTGAATTTTAATCCTTTTCTTATCCTTTTTCTGAATTGACCTTTTATCTAATAATTTATTTGCAATCTTATATTTTATCATAGATCGACGCTCTTATCTCCTCATTTATCTGAAATTTTATCTGAATCCGGTCCTTTTTGAGCCGTACAGAAGTTATACCTAATAAATCATTTTCTTTTAAATAAATTAATTTAAATACATACCATCAGTGTCGTGAACAACTTGAAAATTCTTCACTGAAGCTTGCGTAACTCTTCCATGAAAATTCAAAACGTAGGATTGCGTATCGTCATTCCAAACTGGGGTTTTATTATGCAACTCTATCAAGTTGTCCATATTTTTCATTTTGAAGCATTCTAAAAAACGAATTAGAATTAGATCTAAAAGACGTTCAAAGGATCAAAAATATTCCTAAAGTCCTAAATTATATCAAATATAATACATTTAAAAAAATTCAAAACAAATTAAACGTGAACTTAAAAGAACTTAGAATCAAAAAGAATTCAATATGCAATCAAACTCGGAATATTTTTATAGAATTTAAAAGATTCAAACGTAAATTCGAAAGAGAAAAGAATTGAGAAAAAAATTCGAAACAATTCAAAAGGTTTTTAAAAAATTCAAAAGAATTCTTAAGAATCGTTTGAAATTTTAGTAATCCCTTAAAATTCTCGGAAATTTCTGAAATTAAGCTTCGTAAAAAAATAATACACACCCAGCAAAGTTTCAGTTTCATCTCGAGGGCAAATCTGAATTCTTTTTTGATCGGGGGTCATTCCTGGAATAATGACCGTCATTTTTCTTGGGCCTTTGAATCCAAGAACATTCGTATCATAAACAACAGCAGCCAACTCTTGTCGCGGATTTGAGTGACCTTCATGCTTGTCGTCTTTCATCAAAGAATAACCATTGTCGTAAACAGTAAACTGAGTGCCTAAAAGGTTCGACCGTAGTTTTCCAATGAAAGCTTCGCCTCCTCGAGAAAGATCCGTTGGATCTGTAGAAATCAAATAATTGCTCGTCTTGCTTCTTTTCCTTTTACGTCCAGCGAGAAGGAACACCTAAAAGTCAAAAGATTCAAATTTAATAAACATATTATAATTGTAAAATTATATTTTGAGTCTCTTATAATTTTGAAAAATGTATTATTGTTTCTAGTTAGAAATTATTTTGACAATATACTTTTTTTCCGTAGTCGCGTTCCAGATGTAGAAAATAAGTCGGGTAGAATCCTCGATCCATTCCCTTTCGGTCGCGCGTAATTCGACACTTGTAGTGCATTTTTTTATTAGCGGGTTGTAACACAAATTGCTCGATATTTCCTTCTACGTTTCCTTCAATCTCGGGGCTCTAAAAAAATTAACGATCGCAATTAATGATTGAATAGAATTTACAGATAATAAATTCGATTTCAAATAAATTAATAGGAATTAGTAATACATTTTATAATTAAAAGGTGAGAATAAGATTTTTAAAAATTGAAGACGACTGGAAAATTCCGAAAAATAAAATTTTCGACACTGGTAAATTACTGACAGAAAAATGCCTACATTATAAAATTACCGACGTTGTAAATTCCCGACAGTAGAAAACTTCCGACATTGGAAGATTGTTAAAAACATGATTTTTAAGTATTAATTAATTTATTAAAATTATTTATATTATTTTTTGCAATTTTTTAATTTCGAGAATTTTTTAATTTTGAGTGTGGACTTTTTTGTATCAACTTCGCCTTACTGAAGAAATATTATCCCTGTTTATAACAACGGTTGGACCATCAGATGGCGCAACCCTCAAAGGCGATTGAGAAGGAAACGATTCTGCTGGAGATTGCAAATCCACAGGAGACGATTCTTCATCCGCTCCGTCGTAAAATGTACCATCTGTGGTTATATCTAAAAAGCATGTTGTAATATTTTATTATTTATCGGCATTAATTTCATTTCATTTTTATTAATACATTAAATGAGTATATTTAAAAAATAATTTTAGCTACCTGTTAAGTCAGTCTCCATAGTTTTATTTTCTGGCAGAACACCAATATCCGGATTTCCCGGTGACATAGTGAACTGCAGTGGCCCGTCGTATCCTAAAATATAGAATTTCTAAAGTCAAAAGAATATTAAATATCTTTTTTTTTTTTTAATAGACAATAGAGTCTACCATAATTATACCTATAATTTTTTAGGTATATTTTAATATTTTTCTATGTACTACTTGTTCTGTTTATAATTAATTAAGTTTAAAATCAATTTTAGAAATATTCTAGAATAATTTTTAATTTTTACCATGAAGCTCCTTGTTTGGATTTAACCATTTGGTAGAATGACTTGTGAGTTGAGCAGCTGACAAATTTGAAGCCTGCACCATTCCACTGGCACCGGTTTGCCTCTTCTGTTTCATTTTCTGAGCTATTAACTGCCTCTGAAATAATTTTTAAACATATTTAATTAGACATAAATTAAAGTCGTTTTGATAAGAAACCTATATCATTTTTTGTTTGAGGTATCTTATCTTGTACCTCACTATTTGGAAATTTATCTTTAAAGTTATCTTTTATCTCTTATCTCATCACTTATCTGCAATTTTATCTATTATCTGATCTTCTATCTCTTATACTCGCTTTTATCGCAACATTTATCTAAAATTTTATTTTTGATCTCATAAGTTATCTAACTTTTATTTATTTTTATTTTTTCATATTTTATCTCAAATTTCATCTTTTCTCGTCTCTTATCTGAACTTTATCTCTTATCCTCGCTTTTATTTCAACATTTATCTGAATTTTTATGTTCCATCTCAATTTTTATCTGAAATATTTATCTTTTATCTCATCTCTTATATGTAATTTTATTGTTCATCTCATAATTCATCAGAATTTTTTTTATCTCCTAATTTATCTTGACTTTTATCTTTTATCTTGTCATTTATCTGAAATTTTATCTCTTATCTCTTCACTTATCTGAAATTTAATCTCTTATCTCATCATTTATCTGAAATTTTATCTTTTATCTCATCTTTTATATGTAATTTTATCGTTCATCTCATAATTTATCTGAATTTTCTATCTTTTATCTTATAATTTATCTTGCCTTGTATCTTATCATTTATCTGAAATTTTATCTACTATCTCGTGATATATCTGAATTTTTTATCTTTTATCTTCTAATTTATCTTTACTTTTATGTATTATCTTGTCATTTATCTGAAATTTTATCTCTTATCTCATTATTTATTTGAAATCTGATCTTTCATCTGATAATTTATCAGAATTTTGATCTTTTTTCTGAAATTTTATCTCTTATCTCGTCATGTATCTGAAATTTTATCTTTTATATCTCATCCTTAATATGAATTTTTAATATTCATCTCAACTTTTATGTGAAATTTTTATCTTTTGTCTCATCCTTTATATGTAATTTTATCGCTCATCTCATAATTTATCTGAATTTTTTATTTTTATCTTCTAATTTATCTTGAATTTTATCTTTTATCTTGTAATTTATCTAAAATTGTATCTCTTATCTCATCACTTATCTGAAATTTTATCTATTATCTCATATGTTACCTGAAATTTTTATCTTTTATCTCATCTTTTATATGTAATTTTATCGTTCATCTCATAATTTATTTGAATTTTTTATCTTGTTTCTTCTAATTTATCTTGTGTTTTATCTTTTATCTTGTCATTTATATAACTTTTATCTCTTATCTTATAATTTATTTGCATTTTTTACCTTTTGCTTTATATCTCATAATTTATTTAAACATAAACATTTTAATTCACCTTTTTTTGCTATGTCCTAATTTATCTAAACTTTAATCTTTCATTTTATCTTTGTTATCTATTATTAGCTGCCTTTAACATTATTTTAGATTTTAAAACATATTTAATAAAAAAATCTGAATCTGTTCTTGCAGACCTAATCAATTTTTCTTATAGAATTAAAAACCAAAAATACCTTTCAATAAAAAACTTTGATAATATTTTAATATATAAAAAAAATGTGAAATAGACCAAAATCTATAGATAACGCTCTTTAAGTTTACTATGAACTTGTATAAAGTATTGATTTATAAAAAACATTGCATAACGTGATACAGCTGTATAAGTTGAAAGAATAAAAAATCAGTCAATGCTTAAATTACCATAGTTGTATATATATATTTATTTAAAAAAATATATTAATATTGTGAATTATATTAATTTAATTATTTTCTCTAAACCCTTCAAATATTTAAAAAAAAATTTTGAACATGATAATTGTTAGAAAATTGATGTCGTAACGTTTTTTTTTCTATAAATAGTAACGATTTTACAGACATTTTTAAAATAGTAAATAAAGGTTGAGTCACAAAGTAAAAAAATTCTATTTTGCATCTTGAAAAGCACTAAACAGTTTGCAAAATAAATTAAACAACCTCAATCACGGATGAAAGCACATGACATGACCTATTTTTCCAATTACGTTCAATTTATTCTCCCCTGACAATTGAAGGTAATAAAATCAATACAAAGACCCCAGTTTTAACCAAAATTAACTTTTCTTCTGAAATTGACCTCCAAAACATATGTTTTTGATTAAAAACGAAAACTCCAATTGCCCGAAATTATAAAAAAAATTACGATTCGAAACCTTTACATCAATTTGAAGTTATGAATATTACTTTTAATAAAATTGAAAATACTTGAATCTAAGTGAATAAAAAGTCGTAAATAGAATAATATAACTCAAAAAAATAGGAAGCTTCTAAGATTAAAAACTCCCGAAAGAGAAAATCAGTCTAAAAATCGGGCCAGTTTTAACCAAAAAAGAATTGTAATTTCTTACCTGCTGCTCCAATTTTTGTTGCCTTAAGTCTAGGGAAGTCATTGTGTTTCCCTTTTTTCACAATTATTGCTCGAGTTATTGTCAAAAATGTTCAAAAAGAGTTTGTTTACGTCAAAACACATTTACGGTTGTCCC
>JAUESH010000033.1:5194747-5209497 GCA_032275165.1 Synergus magnus
CAAATATATTGAATTGCATGGAGACTATGTCGAGAAATAAATTTTTGTTTGGCTTGAATTATGTGTTTTTCTTTAAATGGCCGGAAACTTTTCAAATGACCCTCGTACTTTAGATTTTTATAGTTGTAGGAGCGCCCATTAATTATAAAAAATCTAAAGTAAATGTTAATGAATAGACGCTCTTATAATTACCATTTACCACTAGAGACCGACATTACCAATTCGTAAGATAAATTACTGATCTGCCGACCGTACTAGACCAAACTTCGTGTTACCGAGCACTTTCCGTTTTACCGTACAGCCGATTTACCTTAGTAACTCTAAATTCCGTTCCGAATAACTTCCGAATGTTTTTATTTTCATCTTCGATTTTGATTACCGTAAATTCCATTTAAAGCATCATGATACATTCTCACTCTCCGATAGACAATAATTAGACTTGTAAAATTATAGGAGAAATGTATATTTTGTTACTTTTGTTATTAAAAAGATCTGTTTCAATTTTCTTTAAAATATCTAACCCTGGCTAGGCTGAAGCGTCCGGTGAGACAATTAACTAGGGGAAAAACAGATCGTTACATATTTATGTACTTTTTCACAAACGCTCACGTGATTCAAAAGTGGCGCATGTTCCTTCTTAAACTCTCAATATTATATCGGTAGCATCTAAAATATTTTTTCACTAAAAAGAGATAGTATTTATCTTAATCGGTTGCCTCTCTGTCAGTCAAAAAGTAGTGCCCAAAGTTGCCCCACAATGTGGGCTAACTTCGGAAACTTCTTCATTTTTCAAATAATTTCAAATTACATTTCATAATTGTAATTGATAAAGGTACAAACGTCTATACCAAAAGCTTTTTATCCTCCTCCCCTCAACACTAATCCCATTGCATATCATAAATATATACATATATAACCTATCTTACGTAAAACTATAAACCTATTTCCTGAAATTTTGTCTTTATTTTTCGTTTTGAAGTTAACACTTTTTTAGTAAGAATATATAAATGTTTTATGAAGAATATAATTCAATCTTTTTGTTGAATATTTATTTTGAAATAAATAAATCGACAATTATAACATAAATTATTAATACTAATTAATCAATATTTTATTAATGCTTAAAGTTGAAAGATCAAATATATTGAGTAAATATTAACCGTACTCATTTTGGATTCATTCCGGATGTAAATTTTTATTGTACATACCTGACATTTTCCATGCACGACCGGACAAGATCCGGAGGATTGGTGATACGTCGGACTGAGAAGATTTCGGACGTAATCGAATAAGATTCGGATATAAAAGACGTTAGACCATACAAATTTCGGATGAAATCAGACGAAATTCGAATTTCAATTTCGAACACGTATATCAGATAAATTCTGGACGAAATCAGATGAAATTCGGATGAGGAAAATCTCACTTATTGTTAGTTCAGACGAATTGAGATAAATTCCGGAATCCGAAATTCGTCCGAAATTTTGAACAGAATCGCTACGTTATTTCCGTTTCGGAGCAGCAAGATGGAAGGAGACATCACGGTTCGTTTGAAATTACTTTAACCCAAAGGTGCGAACACTGCAAATTTTTTTCTTGATTTTGTATCTGGGATGTCTCTCAACTATTTTCCGATGAAAACCAAAATCTTTGGCAGGGCCGTTTTTGAAAATAATCATTTTAATTTTCAAAAAATCGAAATTTCAATGTTTTCTCGAAAACGAGGCTAGATATAAAAAAAAGTCAAGAGAACAAAATTGTTCCTCAGAAAAATTGCTATAAAATGACCTTATTGTTTTTTTAAATTTTTGTTTTATTTCCTAAGCTCTATTTTTAAATTTAAAGAGGATATTTTTAATGTTATATTATGAGTCAAAAATTAAGGATAAATAAAATCATAATTCGAATTTTCTGAAGATAGTTTTTTATTTTAAAAATGTTATCGTTTTGATAACAAAGAAATTATGTTGAATAATATGTACACTTCACCACGCTTCTTCAAATGTGCTGACTGTTGTACTCACAAACAGTTTTGAAGTCGTGATGTACAAATTCCATCGCCTGTTCGCTGAAGAATCCGAGTTCCATCTGCTTCTTCTCACAAAAATGCTCAACATGGAAAAAGACTGCATGAACTTTAAGAGTGATACTGATTTTCAAAATTATGTAACTTTTTTTAAAAGCTGCAATGCTAGTTTTAAAGTTTGGGTCGAGATTATTTTCAAAACATGCTACCACAATTTTCTCGAAGTCTTCGAAAACTTGCACATAATAACGTAACCTAAAATTACGTCGCCGTTGTAATTGACGCAAAAGGTCCAATTTTTCCGAAAGCTTTTTACAGGAATTACCCTTGAATACTGGACTACCGTGCGTTATCTCGCGTTCAACATGACACAATTTTGCTCATTCTAAAGATTCTTTTTCGAATTCATCTAAAATATAAGCGAATAATGTGTTCACAACACCCAGCATTAGGTGTAATTCTGGCGCAAGAAAAATCTCAAGAAACGTTTTATCGCTGTTAGTTGTGAATAGGGGTGGATGAACACAATTCAAATAGTTTTTCGCTTGTAATTTTGAAGCCCCTGCTTCACGCCAGTTCATGTAGTTCTACAATGTTTTTCCAATCGTTCTGTAAGTCCCACATTGTTCGAGTTGATGTTTTTCCGCATAGCACCACGTACATGGATGAAGGTTACTATGAGACATAATGCCCACCAGGATGTCTGCTAGCTTTAAATCAGTGGCGATGGTTTCTTCGAATTCATTGATATTCAATGCAGACCATAGTTGCGACACATTTTCATAATTTTCTTGCGAGCACTAAGATCTTTACAATAATCTACTTCTTCAGTAGAAGAAGTAGATTATCAGTAGAAGTAGAAACTTCATCAACTTTGACATGCACGAAGTCATTTGTCTATGGATTGGGTTTTGACTGCAAGTTTTATCTTTAACTCAGATTCAAGAACTTTTCTGTTTTTCGTAGCCACACGTAGAGCTGAAGTGATTCCCAAAGTTACATTATTGCTCAAGTTGTAATTCGTTTGTATTTTTGAAAAATCTTCTGCTGAAATCAGTGGCCGCTTTAAAAATTTTTCTGAATTTTTTTTCAAAAGCTGATTTGAAGCGGCTTTCCATCACTTGGTTGAGTGAATTGTAAATTTGATGTTTTACAATCTTTTTCTCTGGTCACTTTTTTCTGTATTATTGACGAAATTACTTGACGCTGTACATTCAGCGATGTTTCCGGCAAGCAGGCAGTCAGATTTTTTACTCTGGAAGATGAACTGTATTGATGTTTACCTTTTGCAATGAGAAAAACAGAAGCTGCAGCGTTTCTCAACAACTGGGGATTTTGTTTGACCTGAGGTGAGGAAATATGGAAATGTGGAACAGGTAGTATGATTTAGGAAAGAATTAATAATATTTTGCTCACATTTCATTAACTTACCGGTAATTATTTTATTCGAAATGTCTGAAACTGGGTCTTTCCGTTGAGATAAAGTATTCATCTGAACAAAATTTGCATTTCGCGGGGTTCTAGCCAGTCTAAAAACTTTACAATAGCAGTTTAAGTTTTCTTTTGACCTTGTAGGTTTCATTAGTGGCTGAAAACTTGACAAATCTGGAAATATTATATGAATTTTTACCCCTCGTTTACTTTATACACATTTCTTTTACAGGTGCTGCCCAGAGCTCCAGGTAAACTGTCATTGTCCGTATAGTTTTTAAACAAAGCTTTCAATCAAGTCAGATTTTAATTGTTTTTTTATACAAAACATTTGCTTGGTTATTCCAAAACATAATAAATAAAGTTTATTACGATTTTCATCATGTGTGTACACGTGATCTTTCGACATTTTCATATTTTATACACAATATTTCAGAGCTACACTATTAGTACAAACATACTGAAAATAAGGTTATAAATAGAGGTGTGCATCGGTTCCAATCGAATTGTCAGTGTAAATTGGTACACTAAAAAAAAAGATTACTTGTACCAAGTGAATATTACTTGGCTCAAGTAAATGAAAGCCCTGAATACGCGCAAACAAATATTTACTTGTGGCAAGTAAATATATATACTTTGAATTGAGTAAATAATTTATTTTAAACAAAGAAAATTTAATAAGATTAAGTGAACGTTGCGTAATTCAAAAATATAAGCTGTTGATCGTAGGTTAATATTTCTTTGAATGAAAGAAATGTCAACTGAAAGAAGAAATATATTTCTTATGTCAAATAAATGACTCATTGTTTCAAATGAATGTGCCATGAAGATAAATGAATATTTCTTTCAACTGAAGAAATGTGAATTGATGGAAGTAAATAATTGATTGAATCAATTATTTAATTCCTTTTTCCCGAACTTCACATAATAGATTTAACAAAATATACGTTTGATACAATAATATGTTGAGTATAGTGAAGTAAATATTTGTTTGATGTAATAATGAATATTTTCTCCCCAAAAAAATGTTTTATTCCTTACAGAATTGGTTTGCTCGTGCTTAATAAGGATTTCCTTACTATAAAGAAATATAAAATTAGACTTTGGGTTTTAAATCTTTAAGCTAAAGAAAGGAGTAATTCGATCTACAATATATTTATTTGAGTACAATACTAGGTCACTTAAGGTGAATCATTCGTCTTTTGATTCTAGAAAAAGTGAATTTGAGTAAAATGAAATTTTTCTTTTATACTAAATTACGTCCACTTGATATAATTCAACAGATAAATAGTGATTCTTCCAAAAAGTATTCGCTTCTGCTATGATAGAGAGAATGAATTAGACATGTTTGGAAAATTTATTGTCTTACTACTTACGTTTTTCTTATTTCCGCAGAATTGATAGAGGTATTTATGACCAAATTATCAAAGTATTTTATTTGGCCACTTTCATCTATCAACTGCAGAGACATAAGAAAAAGAAGATTGTTAAGACAAAAACTTTTACAAACATTTCTAATTAACTCTCTCTTTAAAAGCGAATCCTTTTTTCCTGAATCACTATTTATCTACTGAAACTAATTGTAAAGAAAATTTTAATACTATAAACCTATATAGATTTATAAAACTATATCTGAAAGGAAATTCAACCAACATATTTAGTATTCAAAATTTCGTATTTTTATTATCATAAATTATGCAGTATAACAATTTTATACTTTACTTTTTCACAGAAAATTTGACAATATTATACAGAACTGAGTACACGCATTTCACAATTTACAAAAATCAAAAACTATAGTTGACTCCATACAAATGACATGAATCCGTACATATATTGGTATTTTAAATTGTTAAATAAAATAAACGTAATAATAATAAATGAAACATAATCTCCCATACAATTTTCGTACCGTCATTTAAGCATAAGCTGCAACTGATCACCAGCTGTGATAGTAGATAACGCTTTTCAACTTAAAAATAATATAATATTACAAAATATTTCAATGAATAACTAAAGTAAAAATGCAGAAAATATACTTTAAAGCAATTTAGATATACGAAATTCGTGTTTTCGACACACAAATTTCAAAACATAATTTCAGTTCTTATTTGTAACATGGAACGTAAGTACTACCATTTGCCATGGTATGCGTAGAGCACGGAGCGAAGTGTTCCAGGTCTTTTTGTGAAATGCAACCCCATTCATTTGTTTCAACTACTTCAAAGGCATGAATATGATCAAAGAAAGATAACGTGTTCAATTTTTTGAAAATGAAGAAAACGTCCTTAGACTTTGTAACTATTAGGTAAACAATTTTTCCAAAGTAAATAAGAATGTCTTCAGAATCTACAGATATAATCATATCTTTTTGATAGAGTACCACAAACTCGCACCCAAGACGCGCAAAGTTTTACCTCAATATTTAATGGAACGATATCACTAAAACCGTAATCCTGTATCATTTTCAAATCCCATTGGCTTGAACTTCCCCATGTTACTCGTTTATCAAAACCTTTGTTGAGCAAAAATCTGTACGACAGTCGAAGCTGATGCTTCACAAGCAAACTATGAGCAGGGTTAACGCATGATGTGATAACTTAACTGTAATTTTTGGATTCTTTGTGTTTTCCTTCATAACGATTGCAAGTAAATTGAATTATCGGACCTAATTTCTCTATTTTCTCGGGATAATGTGTTAGGTGATGGAACTTAGGCTTTAACGGCTCTTTAAATAAACGTATATATACAAGGTGTGATGTTATGCAATTAGGGTAGCAAGATGCTTAGTTGTGATGCCTTTTTTAAATTTACGTGACATTAGATGACAAATAATTTCTCGTAAAAGCATGTACGTTTTCCAAAGTTCAGTATTAGAAGGAATAAGGTCACCTATGATAAGCCCTAGATATCGGAGTAGAGTTGACATTTCTGTAGACGAAATTTTTAATTGTTCGGTCTGAAGGTCATTTTCAGTTATTTCAGGTGGAACGTTAATATCCGAATGCCGACCGAAATCGAAGTTCCGTAATCTGAAATTGAATGCTTCTAATTAAAAAATTCCTTGAGAAATAAATCGTTTCAATATTTTCGGAACTTCGTATCTACAAATTCCAAGTTGTACATCGTGTTGAAAATCTAGTAAACTGTTCTCGATAACATTAAAGTTTAGAATCCGGTTGAAAATACACTCTTCTGAAACACCGTGACTAAGATCAGCAGCATGCTTTTGATAGTTTTCCGGCGTACGTAACAAACTGGGATCCTCTATTATCGTTTTTTGACACTGTTCTTTTGTTGCAAAGCAAATACAACATGGATATTTCTCGTTAAAGCTCGTTTTGTAGCCAACTGCTTGATGAGCACCCAAATTATCTGCCGCTAAACCTATTACAGGAAAGTAAACCTTTTTAATTGACCTTCGACTTGAATTTCAATCCCTTTTACCTCAAGATCAATTAGTTGATCTATTAGATGAGTAAAGATCGCTTTATTATTCAAGCATTTATGATCTATCGTGTGATGAAGTTGAAAAATCATAATGTTTTATAACATGCTACCAAATTCAGGAGGTATACAAAGACTGCCGTATACTAGAAATTATTAATAATTGGCGGTAAATTTGAAACATGTGTAGCAAAAAGAGTTGCAATATTTAACTCAGTTATGGCAGGATTTTTAACTATCGATTTTTCTTGAGAACAACGAGCAATGTTATCTGAGGAATGGCAAGAGATTAAATGTTTTTTATAATGATAAAAATTAGAATATTTTTTCAAGTAATTATCATGGGGACACTGAATTTCACTGTTTACTGAACTTTTATGAAAAGTTTTCACGTGAAGCATCAAGTCACGGTCCGTTTGTAATTTTTCTTGACAAAATATACAAGAATACATTGCTTAAAATTTAAGATATAATAACCATGAAAGTTGATTTTACTCGGAATCTATCGCAGTGCTCTACACTTACAATGTCAAAAATTAAACCTTATGCACATCAGAGTCCTATTTGTATATAAAAGAATTTCAATCGGTTGCAATTCCAAGCGGTGGCATTTTCCATCATCTGAAGGTGCCTCCTATACCTGTTAATAAGATGTTCTACATGAAGTACAACGATATCCCAAGGAATGTTAAAAGCGTACAGACCTCGTTGAATGAGCATCCAGAAATGAAGACTTTCTGGTGGGTAGTTGGCGTGTAAGACGTGGAAAGCCTTAAAACAGATATCAAGAGCCTGCTTCGTTGATCCGACGTGGTACAATGTTTCATCAACGGCAACAAATGTTTCTGTAATTTCACTGATGCTGGTGCCCACGACGATGATGTATGGTTGAACCTTCATGTGCATACCACTCATGAAATTGATCCTTTTTTCCTGAAGTCGTCTTATGTTATCAGCAATCTGAAAAAAGCAGCAAATAATCAAAATTAAAGCACTAAAAAAAATTTACAGCAACTTTTTTGAGTCTGAAACTAACATTTTACTACTAGAAAGGCCACAGTACGTTTGAAAAAATATAGAAGTCAGGGATATAGAAGTCAGGGACAAGTTATCGAATTCCAGTAGTTAAGTTTACCTTTGCATGTATAATTAGGCTACCTTTGCAGTCTCCAATGGATATTTTCCAATGTCGTTTGTGGATTTTGTCTTTGAGCATCGCCTTAAGTGGTATTAGATGTGGCAATAGCATCAGCTGAATTGCAAATCTACTATCTGCAGCAGAAAGAAAGAATTCAAACAATTTTTTGAAATAGTGTATCAAGATTAGAATATTATTAATAAAATAAGGCGATGACAAACATACCATCGTTTATATTCTCAGTTAATAGTGCTTGAAGAAAATTTGCACTATCATCTTTTCGACTAAATTTGTTTTTGCTGCTTAGAAAACCATAGAAAGTTTCCCAGTTTCCAGAAGAATCCAAGTCAGTTGCGAGACCCAAATCAGCAAAATCCTCATCGATGATCTCGAAACCTTGAGGATGCTTCAAAATTTTCCAAATTTGGAAAGCCTTTTGTACACTGCTTTCTGCGTCGTAACTCAAAATATCCTTTCTGCGGTATTTCCGGGTGACAGCACAATGTTGCTTTACCAAGTTCCACGGAGCTTGATTTTTATCTAACCAAGCGATACTCTTTTCCACATCAGGCGGCACGTCTTAAATGCAAAATAGATTAAGATTATTCATCAGCTTCCCGCTGCAACTGAAAATGATCTTAGAAATTTTCCTTTATATTACAACTTCTCATCTTGAGTATGTTCATTGGTCACTGATTCCGTGTCATTAGTTATGTTTTTCTTTAGTTCTCTAAGATTGGTTAAAGCATTCCTCCATCTAGAAATCAACCGTCCACGTGCAGGTATCTGACGAGAGATGTGCAGGTTAGATGAAAGGTACGAGCGCCGAGGAGCCTGAAGGGGCGTTTGAGGGAGCAGTTACGCCGGTTAGTTTGGGAGAGTTTCCGTATAGAACTCCGAGATCGTTAGACCGTTATAGGAGATTCTTAAGCAGGAGAGAATCGGTAATAGGAAACCGATCAACCCTTATTGAGGAGGAAATTAGGGCGAGTTTGCCAAGATTAAGAGACAAGGAATTCTCAAGTACTCAAAGACATACATTAGAGTGAGATAACGCGGGATTACCGACAGCTTACAGCTCAAGGACGGGTACTATACCACGAACTCAAACAGAGCCTCGGACTTAGACTCAAGTAAAAAAGAGTAAAAGAATTCAAGATGAAACATATGTAATGAGCTACAGGAATTTAGGAAAATGATGGTAGAGTTGAATGAGGAAATTAAGCGAAGGGCGAAATCGCTAGCCTCAAATTCGCCGATCAGAAGTAGAGAATGTAAAGAGTTAATTTCGGAAGACGAAGTCATTTCAGGGGTTGACAGGCGTAGCAGACAATCTGTGAAATTTGGCTTCAGTGAGGATAGCAAGTTTGATAGAAGAGTTTCGCTAGTTAGAACAGAAGCATTGACGAGGAGAAGCACTATAAGAAATACAGAGACGGATGATAGCGAGCCGTCAGGAAATAGAAAAACCCTAGTTCAGAATATGTTGCAAATATCGACTATTCGGGAAAAGCCAACGCGTAGGTCGCGAATTTTGTCGGACGACAGGGAGACGCGAGAGGAACCGGAACTACCCCACCCACGAGAAACCACCTCCGCGACTTATTTTCCGTTTGGAATGATTCAAACGCCATTTCAAATTATGAGCAACTGGCCGTTCAAATTTACAAACAACAAAGTAGATAGTCCCGCACAGTTTGTGAAAGACATACGCAGAATCGCAAATTTAAAGCAGGATATAGGTTTGACGACCGCGATGTCTTAGAGAATATGGATGCGTTGTTAAGGGACGAGGCAAGGGATTGGTTTTTAGTAAATAGGAGGTCGTGGCGCACGTTGTCAGATTTCATGATAGAGTTTAGGAAAGCATATCTTGATGAGAAGTTTTTGGAGGAAATTTACCAAAAAATTAAAGTCTTCCGAAAACTTCTCATCAAGATATGCTATCCTATTTAACCGAGATTAGAAAACAATTCAGTAAACTGTAAATTTTGAGAATCAAAACTAGGAAAGTCGGAACAATCAGGGCTACGGATTAAGTACGCTGTTAAGTCGGATAGTGATGGGGGGTAACCAGAGAGAGTAATTGAAGGCGATAGGGCCAACTACCGACTATATAAGCACAGTGGGCTATGAGACCAACAAAAGTGCCCAAAAACCTACTTCAAAGTTATTAACAGGAAACACATTTTTCAAAATATAGATGAGTTGAAAAAAAATTTTCACCAAATTTCATGATTTTTTAATTAGTTCTCTTAATTCTAGAGCGTTATGAATTGTAGAAATGTTGTTTTTTGTTATTACTATTCTTTGAAGAAAAGCTTTGAAAAACTCATAATGTTATGATTCCAAATGTTACAGTTGTTGTTGCTCATTAGAGTGGTAATAAATTAATTCGATATAGGAAATAAATCGAAATATTAGCTCGGTTTTGGATCCCCTCGCTCTGTAATCATGCATTTGAGGAATTTACAGCAATAGACACTTTTTGAATCAAAATTTCCCCGAAGTTACACCTGATATCTAAAGTTCTGTAGTGCTTTTAGGTTCATTATGATGTTAACTATCAAGTTATTTGCCACTTTTTGCCACTTTTGACATTTGAGGAATTTATAGTATATTAGCAAATGAAGTTAAACATGCATTGTTGCACATGCATAGTGCAATCATCGCGGCTCGCATTATGTGAACCGAGCTCGGGAAAATTTTTTTTGGCGTTTTTTATTTTGTTTATCTGTCATGAACTGTCATATCTGTCATAATCTGTCTAAAATGTACTCCAACCTCCACGTGGTAGACCTTGGATACCATAATTTTTGTAGGTTAACTGTTGACGTTCAAAGAAAAAAACTACATATATGAAGTTTAAGTTTCTCAAATACTCCTCACCAAAAACCAACGAATTTAAAAAAAAATGTAATTTAAGTTCCTATATTAGATTTGCGATTTTGAATTTGTAATACTTCCGACGTCAAATTCGAAATCAGTTACCTCAAAAAACCCCCTTGTACATAAAAATCCTTGTTTCATACAAATATGTGAAAATTTAGATTTGTGAAAATCTATAAAATTTTAGGATCTGCCATTTTGAATTCATAACTTTTGACGTCAAATTCGAAATCAGCAATGTTAAAAAACCTCCTTATACTAACTTTCATACAAATATATGGAAAATTAGAAATTTTTTGGCGCCATATTGGATCCGCCATTTTGAATTTATAAATTTTGACATCAGATTCGAAATCAGCGACCTCAAAAACCCCCTTATACTAAGTTTCATATAAATTCAACGAAATGTTGAATTTTGGCCCATTAATAACCTTGAAGTAGGTTTTTGGACACTTTTGTTGGTCTCCTAGCTCACTGTGTGTTGTTGTAGGAATAAGTCCCCGGTAGTGGATTCTGCAAGGAATCAACGAAGTAAGGAATCTCAGGTAAGAATCCAGGCAGTATCCAACCCAGAAAGGGCTGGGGCAAAGAAGAAACACAACGGAGGTAAGACAATCCCCGAAATGTTTCCTGTGTGGAAAAGTAAGACATTTTAGGAGGGATTATCCGCAACTAAATCAGCGCTCGGAAAACTAGATAGGCGGGTAACAGGGGAATGGATCTCTGAAACCGGATTGCTCGAGTTTTTAAATTCGGATAGGGAGCAAGAAAAAGAAACTGGGTTCCTCTTAATAGTGAAATATGAAAACAAACTTTTTGGGCTATTATTAGACACGTGGTAACACACTCGTATGTTGGTAAATTAATGATTGAAAAGATTACTAAATCAGAAATCAAGGTATCGGAACGTACTTCGCATAACTTAGTGTTAGCTAACGGAGAAATGGTACAAATAGCGGGTCAGGTTTCTTTCTCTATGTTAATAGGCGGAGAAAAAAGGGTGCTAGTGAGATTAGTCCCGGACCTAAAGTCGGTAGGGATTTTTGGAACAGACATACTGAAAGCTCTAAGAATGACGCTTGATTATTACAGTGAAGCTTGGTGGTTGCCAAGCAACCCCTTAGTAAGATACAGGATTGAGTCCCAACCTACTTCCCACCCTCAACCCATCCAAAACGATCCCAAAGTCAAGTTGTTTGTTAAGAATAATCCAATTCAAGATAGTAGTTCAAACCAGGGCAAAGGAAATTTAGAAGCCAGGAAATCAAGTTTCGGAAATAAAGTAAATTTGATGAGTACCCTGTTGGAAGTAAAAAAATAGAAAGTCTATCTATTTGAATCTTTTTCAATGTTCAGGATTGAAATAGAAAGGAAAAATATGTCCAGATTTATCCTTCCCTATACATGCCAATCTATTTCTATCTCTTTTTTAACCTACAATAATCTCTTTCCTTTTGAATCTCAATATTTCTATCTTTCTGTATCCTTCGTCTATCTTCGCCAATAATTACTTATCCTCCACTTATCCACGCCAATCTTTCCTTATTCTCCGCCTATCCACGCCAATCTTTTTCTACCCCTTTTGCAATCTACTGCCATGCCTATCTTTTTCAATCCCAACTTTCCTATCCATGTCTATTCTTTATCTAATCGTTTGAATCCTTACCTATCTCTATTACAATCTAATACGATGCTTATCCTTTTCAATCTCTATGCCATTCCATTGATATCTATCTTTGTATAATCATTTCAATCTTTTTCTATCTCTCTTAAAGCATACTGCCAAGTCTATCCATTTCAATCTTTACCATTCTATCCATGTCTATCCATGTATAGTCCTTTCAATCCTTTCCTATATCTCTTGAAGTGTATTACCAAGTCTATCCTTTTCAAACACTACCTTTCCATCCATGTCTATCCTTAATCTAATCATCTCAATCCTTTGCTATCCTTTTGCTTCCTCATAGAGGAAGCTTTGTAGTCGTTACATTTTCCAATATGTTTAAAATGGTTTAATTAAACTTTCCTCAGTTGATAAATGTCTAATACAACATTCTAATGAATTGTCAGGATGTATGTGTGTATGTGTTTATGTGTGTATGTATGTATTGTAACGTGATATTTCATACACGTACAAAATTACTTAGATATCAGTAAATTCTATAAATTCAAACTTAAAATAAAATTCCAGTACGGAATCGCATCTTAATTACTTCAATTCGGGTGAAATTTGTCATATTGACCGATTGAAGGGGACTCTGTAACTCTCTCCGAAACTCAACCAGACTGGACATCGTTGGAAATCATTACTTTTTGTTAATTCAAAATTCGTTTTTATTTTTCTGTTTAACTTGTCCTAATAGGGCCGGCAGGCCCTATTATCAATTTGAAGGAAGAGTACCTAGTTGGTCGTTCATTTCCAATCCATTTCTGCTACCTAGAAGGAAGTCTGTGAGCATGTCATTATTCAAATTCTCCCGCGGGGCATAATTCAATATTCTGCTACGCCCTGGCGGAGGACATGAGGTACTGAGCGTGGTCAAGCGACGAATGGCAGCCAATCGACGTCGAGCATTCTAGTCGTCGAGCGACGGTTTCACCGCAGCCAATCATCGATGGGCATTTTGGTCGCTGAGCGACAATTCCACTACAGCCAATCGGCTGAGACTTCGGATAGCATCGTTTCCGCCTGCACGCCGATAAGACGGAAGACGAGACTCCACTCGCCATTCCGTTCTCGACTTTGTTCAGTGGCACACATGTGCGAACGTTACTTAAAGATTGTGCAAAGTTCTAGAACTCTTGTGAGCCTTTTTCTAATCTGTTCGAGTCAGACATTATTTGTTCTATTAGAGTTTGACTCTATTGTTTGGGAATTACGAGAGCCAATTTTCAGTGGCATTTACGAGCACAGGCAGTGCGTACAATTGATTGTAAAATTGAGGCGTGTGCCTTTAAAATTCTAACGACGCTAATCATCCGAGGTATGTTCATGACTCGTAACTCCTGTTAAATTTCAAATGTGTTCTTCCGAATTCCATTCAGTGATAATGTTTTCTTTAATTATAATTACCTGTTAGATTATTTTATGCCAACTGGTTTTGTCTTTTAAAGAAGGATTGTTACCTAATTCAAAACGGCGTGTTAGTCATATCTCTTTTAGCTTTCCACACGGCCATTTTGGGAATATAATTCCTCTATTAAATTCTAAGATTATGAGTAATTGTTCAAACTAAGTTTGTTTTGGATCATTTAAGGTTGTTTAATTCTAATATAACTTTCGTTATCAGACTAATGTTCTCAAATATTATATTGGGTGTATCACAACCATATCAATTATACTTTTAATAAATTGTGTTACTTGTTTAAACATTATATAACATGGGCCTCACTGATCATAAATAATTTACCGCCCCTTACACATACCCCTCTCTGAGTTGGGCTAGTTGGTAGTTTTTCTGAATTAAATTAAGTAAAATTAAATTAAGCCCCTTTTGGTTATTTTGGGGGAGAATTTTATTTAATTAAGATAAATAACCTGGCGCTCAATTGAACTAAATTCATTAAAAAAAAAATTATAAATCTGGAATAATATCAAATTAAGGATTATAATAGTAAAATAAATAAAGGGTTATAGTATGTATGGATGGATGTCGCCGTTCTTTGTCGCCACATTAACTCAAAGATAGTTGTTTATAAATTGATGAAATTTGTAGGACTTACTTGTACAACCAATATCTCGAAACGTGCCAAAGGATTTTTCAAAATATTTAATTTTACAGTTTTTATGTACTTTTATAATTTTTGTAAAAATTGATT
>JAUESH010000033.1:5209597-5220297 GCA_032275165.1 Synergus magnus
ACAAAAACCTTTAAAATACCACGAAATTCATTCAAATTACTTAATATTCCTTGAAATCCCTTAAAGTTTCACTACTTTATTTAAAATTACTCAAAATCATTTGAAATCCTTAAAATTCCCGAAAATCTCACAAAATTTCTAGAAACTTCTTTAAATTTCTTAAAATTTCATAGTAACAGTTAAAATTCATTAAAATCTCTTAAAATTTCATATAATCCTTTAAAATTCCTCAAAATCTTTTTAAAAACATAAAAATCTCGTGAAATCCTTTAAAATTGAATGAGGAACTTTAAAATCTCTTAAAATTCCATGAAATCGTTTAAAATTTTACAAAATCTTTTAATAATAAAAAATATCTTGAAATTTTTTTTCCATTCCATGAGGAATATTATAATCTCTTGAAATCATTTTAAAAATGTCAAAATTTCTTTAAATTCTCACAAGCTTCGTAAAATCGTTTAAAATTCAACATGAAAACTTTTAAATCGCTTAAAATTCCACAAAATATTTTTCAAAACTTTTGAAATCTTTTAAAATTCCACGAGGAACTTCATAATCCTTTAAAATGCATCAAAATCTCTTAAAATTATTGGATACTTATTGAAATCCCTTAAATTTTGCTGAAATCTCTTGAAATTCCTAGAAAATTCCACGACAATATTTAAGATTCTTTAAAATCCCATAAAATCCTTTAAAATCTCATAAATTCTTTAAAATCTCATAAAATTCCATGAAATCCTTTAAAATTTCTCAAAGTATTTTAAAAATAAATAATACCTTTTGAATTTTTTTACAATTCCGTAAGGAATATTAAAATTCCTTAAAATATGTAAAAATCTCTTAAAATTTTTGGAAGCCTCTTGAAATTCCTTAAAATTCTACAAAATCTTTTAAAAATCATAAAATCTGGTGAAATCCTTTAAAATTCAATAAGGAACTTTAAAATCTCTTAAAATAATTTTTAAAATGTCAAAATTTTTAAAAATTCTTACAAGCTTCTTAAAATCCTTTACAATTCCACAAGAAACTTAAAATTCTTTGAATTCCCAAAACTTTCTTAAAAATCTCTTCAAATTTCTTGAAATCCTTTAAAATTCCACGAAATTTTTTTAATATCATAAAAATCTCTCATAATCCCTTAAAATTCCTAGAAAGCTCTTAAAATCCCTTAAAATGATTGCAAATTTCTTGAAATCTTTAGAAACCTATAAAATCTCAAAGAACGCCTGGAAATTATTTATAATCCCTGGAAATCCTTGGAAATCTTCTGAAATCTGTTAAATTAGCTATAATTTATTATTATTATTATTATTATTATTATTATTATTACTATTAATAGATGAATTTCTATTTCCCCTGACAGCTACTCGCATATCCCTGACATTTACCTGTTTTCCCTGTCAAATTTTTTTTCCCAAACATTTCTGACATGTGACCACCCTGAATCTTTAAAAGATAAATTAATTATTATGCCTTATGAATATCTTGAGCTCTGCAAATTAAAATACTTTCTCCAATTTCTCCCATTCCTGCTCTTCCCGCTCTTCCAATCATTTGCTTATATTTGCTCGTATTTAAAAATTCGATTCCGATGTAGGGAGATCTTAAAATCACCTGAAAATGTACAGATTTAGCTCAGAAATATTTATTGATATATAATATTAAATGAATTCGATTTTAGTGTTTAGATTGAAACAAAATTGAATAAATGAACAAACCCTTCTCGCTGGCAAATTAACTCCTGCAGCCAAGGTTGAAGTGCAACATATAACACATATCGTTCCTTCTCTGAAGGCATCCTCGATTAATTTCCTTTCCTCCGAAGTGAGTCCAGAATGATGATAAGCGACTCCATATCTAATTGTCTTTTTTAATATCGGACACAAATCTCCTTCGATATTTAATGCTTTTTCTAAGGCCAATTTTTCCTCCTTCTTTTCCTCTAATAGCTTCCTGAAATTTGTATTAAATGAATATATAAATAAATGAAAAATATATTTATTCGGGGTGGCCATTCTAATCGGAGAAAAAAAATTCCCGGTCAACAATCGTTTATTTCAGTCATTTAAAAAATAGTTTCTGGTGGAGAATAGTTGAAAAAAATGTAATTTTAAGGATTTAAAAATAATTTTAAAGTGTTTAAGGATTTTCAAGAAATTTCACAAGATTATTAAGATTTTAAGACATGTATTTTGAGAAATTCTAATTTTAAAACGAATTTTAAGGAATTTTAAAAGAATTGAAGAGAGTTTTAGAATTTTCAAGACTCTTGAAAATTCTAATTTTCACGATATTTCAAGATATATTAAATGATTTTAAAGGATTTTAAGTAATTTTAAATTTCAATGGGTTAAAAGAATTCAAAAGAGTTTTAAGATTTTCCAAGAGATTTCACAAAAAATGTAACGATGTTTTGAATGATTTGAAGAGATTTCACAAGATTTCAAGACGTTTTGAATTATTTTAAGGGATTTCAACAGATTCCAAAGGATTTTACGCAATTTTAAATGGTTAAATGATTTTTTAAAAATTTCAAGGAATTAAAAGTGATTTTAAAAGAACTCAAAAGAGTTTCAGGATTTTTAAGAGATTTCATAAGATTTAAAAGATTAGAAGACCTCTTAAAGAACTTCCGAGAGCTTTTAAACGATTTTAAGGGATTTTAATTGATTTTAAGAGATTTAAATGGATTTCAAATAGAATTCAATAGAATTTAAGGATTTTCAAATAATTAAAAAACAATGTCAAAATATTTCACAGGATTTTAATAAATTTCATTCGTTTTTAAAGAATTTCAACAGAATTCGAAATATTTTAAGCGCGATCAAAAAATTTCTAGTTATTTTAATAGTTTTTAAAAGGATTCGATAATAATTTGAAAGTAAGAAAAATATCAAGCAGCCAACCCGTTGTTTAAAACGATTCATAAAATTTTGTTGGTTTACCTATAAAGAACTTTGGTCAACAATTTTGCAACGTTCTCGCAACTTTTACGATTCGAGCAGAAAATTAAGCAAGAATCTTTCGGCACCACGTCCATTACTAAACCACCAATATGATCTGGATCAAGATTTAATAATTCTTGTGTATACTGCAAATAACAAAAAATACCAGATTAAGATTTAATTTTTTTCAGGGCGAAATTTAAACTTCTTTTTAAATAGAATTGCTTTTAAAAAAATTCTAATTAAGAATCCAAAGTTCGTAGTTTCGGCCGTAATTAATAAATAAATTTCGTAAATTGTGGGAATTACTGAAAATACTAAAATCTATTCCCTTTTTCCTTAGTAAAATTCAGAATTTAAACTTTCAAAGCTGAAAAATTTTAAATTTAATGTAATAAAAACTAAACTACAAATTAAAGTATTGAAAATTGAACTTACGGCATAATTTACAATTTTCTTATCTGTAAAAACTTCATCACTCTTCAGGTTAATTTTGCAAATTTCGGAACCGGATTTGACGTATTCCTGAATTTGCACAGGCCTGAAGTTATTTTCATACAAATCGGCGTTTAGAAATTCCGCTATTTCTTTTGAATTTCCAATTGTTGCACTCATTCCGACAATGTGAATATTTTCTGGAAAAAATTTTTTAATTTTTATACCAAATTTTTAATTTCAAAAAGAATTTTAAATACCACATAATTATTTCGACTTTTATCTTCTTATATTTTAAGTCTAAAGAAAGTAAAAATTGTAATTAAGAGACAAAATTAAATTCAAAATAAATACAAATTACATAAATTAAATTTAATTTAATTTAATATTTTCTCTTACCATCTGCAAACATTAATTTTGTGAGTAAACCTTCTAAAGTTGCTCCTCTACCTCCTCCTTCTCCGAGTAAATGCAATTCATCAACAACTACAATTCCAATCTAAGAAAGTATAATAAAAATAAAAATAAGGAAATAAAAATCATAAAATAAATAAGGAAAGAAAATTAAATGAAAAACAAAAATGAATTCGATTTAATTCTAAAAAAAAAACAGGGTTGCTACAGAACTTCGATTTCAAAATTCCAGGCCTTTTTTAATTATCTAATTCAAGATTCGATGAATTTAAAATGTGTCTATATTCGAAAATTTCATGAATTTATTCCATTTCAAGCGTTTTTAATTTAGAATTGTCAAATTTTCAAAGTTCAATCTAAAATTATTCAATATTTGATGTTTTCGATTTTAAACTAAACAATTTTGAACGTTTCAATATACATTTATAATAATTTTATATTTTTCACTCTTTATTCTGTGTACAAATAAAATTTCTTATTTGCAAACGCTTTGAATTCAAAATAATTCCATTTTGAACGTTTTTACTTTCGAATCCATAATAAATAAAACTTTCAATTTGGAATTATTCTATTCTAAACGCTTCTAATTCAAAGTTTAAATTAAATTAAATAGTCCAATTTTTAGTATTTTAATTTCAAATTATTCGCTCAAAAATATTTAACTATTAATTTAAAATTTAAAATGTTCAATTATTAATATTTTTGAGTTCAAATCAATCAATTCTGAAAGTTACAATTCAAAATCAGTAATATTAGGGATTTTTTTTTAAATCTGCATTTTTCAGGACCTTTGAAAAAATTGCCTTTTCCAGATTTTCCAGCCTCTGTAGCAACCCTGGAATAAAGAAATGATAAATTATTAGAAAGAAAAAGCTAATTTTTTACCTCACTAAGGCGATTCAATTCTATTAAATTATTAACAACTCCCATCGCTTTTTCGATTGTACAGATATAAACGCTATTTTTTTTTCTTCGTTTCTTCAACGGATATGAACCTTTTCCGGCTGCGTATTCTTCTATTAAAAATTCTAAATCCAAACCGAAAGGTGCAATCGCTTGAACCTGTTTAAAATAAAGATATTCATTATTTATGACAAATTTACATGACTTATTTCAAATTAAAAGTTTCTATACTTCTAAAAATCCAAATAAAAAACCGCCCAAAATAAAAATATTCACCTTTTCCTGCACGATAGCGACGTACGGAAGAACTAATATCGCATTTTTTTTATTGCACACAATTTCCCTGAGAATTAAAATCTCAGAGACTAAGGTTTTCCCTCCGCTTGTCGGCAGGGCATAAATTAAATTCTTTCTATTTTTCACAGCCTCCAAATTTAGACACTCTTCTTGCCATTCTGACGATTGAAAAATTCCAAATTACTGATTATAAGTTATAAATTCAAAAGACTTAAGGGCATTAAAACCAATTTCTATCCTTGAAATTCGATTTCCTCATTTTATTCAAAAAATATAGTCATCGCAGTATCTATTATCATAAAAAAAGGTGAATAGGAGAACTTTTTCTTATAAAAATAGGTGAGAAATAGGTGAGAAATAGGTGAGAAAAAATTGAAACAAACTTAAACCAACAAAACGGAAATATTAGAAAATTTGGCTAGAAGGAAAAAAAAAATTGACCTCCAATCCAATTCAATAAAATTTAAATTAAGAATTCAAATTGAAGCTTAAAATTTTCCTTAGCGTCAAAAATATACTTAAACTTTATTTTAAAATTTATTAGAAAACCATTTAAAAAATAAACAAATTCTTTTCAAAAAGAAAATACTTCAAAATTTCAAAGAAATTCAATAGAACTCAAAAGATTGGAAAATATTTCAAAAGAATTGAAGGTGAATTCTCACGAAATTAAAATTATTTCATTAATAATAATTCAAGGTGATTTGAAGAGAATTGAAGAGGAATTTAAAAAAATTTTGGGCCATTTCAGAACAATTCAAAAAGAATTCAAGGTCATTTGAAAAGAATTCAAACCAATTTGACATGAAGATGAATTCGAAGAATTTCAAACGAAGTTTAAAGATTTCTTTTGTGATTAACAAGATTTCAAGAGATTTTGAAGAGATTTTAAAGGATTTCAAGACATTTTAAGTCATTTTAAGAAATTTCAAACAATTTGAACGAATTTCAAAGGATTTAAAAAAAATTTCAAGGGATTTCAAGAAACTTTAAGTGATTTTAAGGAAGTTTAAAGAATTTTAGATCAATTCCAAAGATTTTAAGGATTTTCAAGGAATTTAACAAGATTTCAACCATCTTGAAAGAATTCAAGATATTTTAGGTGATTTTAAGGAATTTGAAGGGATTTTAATAGTGATTTCTAAATATTAAAGACGATTTTTAGATTGTAAATGATTTAAAGAAATTTTAAGGGATTTCAAGAGATTTTAAATGTTTCTCAAGTATTTAAAGTGATTTTTAAAAAAATTCAGAAAATATCAACGATTTTCAAGAAATTTCAGAGGATTTCAAAGATTTTAATTGATATTTACATATTAAGTCATCTTAAGGAATTTCAAGCGATTTGAAGTTATTTAAAACAATTTCAAACAATTTGAACGAATTTAAAAATATTTCAATGGGTTTTAAGAGAGAGAAAAAAATTAAAATTGCAAGAGATTTCAAGAGAGTCTAAGTGATTTTAAGGAAGTTTAAAGGATTTTAAATGAATTCCAAAGATTTGAAGGATTTTCAAGAGATTTAATAAGATTTCAACCATCTTGAAAGAATTCGAGATATTTTAAGGAATTTAAGGAATTTTAAGGGATTTTAATAGTGATTTAAAAATATTAAAAACGATTTTTAGAGATTGTGAATGATTTAAAGAAATTTCAAGGGATTTGAAAAGATTTCAATTAATTTTGAGGAATTAATAGGGATTTCACGGGATTAAATTTTTTTAAGGATTTAAAAAGAATTCAAAAGATTTGAATTTCAATTAAATTCAAAAATTGTGTCAAATAAAAATATTTTAACTGACTATCCGGAAAAGTTTTTTCAGTCTGCAAATGACCGGTAATTAAGGATCATATAATTCAAAAGCTAATAATCTTTCAGAGGATTTAAATTTAACTGTATCAATTTAAAAAAGGTGAAAAGGTGACAAATGTCCAAAATAGGTGGAAAAGGTGAACACATTCAAAATAAGTGAAAAAAGGTGAATAGGTAACGACCTGTGATTACTGCAAATATTATAATTCGATATTTTTTCACTCTGCAGTGCTCATCACTTTTTAAATAAATAAAAAAAACAAACAAACAAACAAACAGAGCGAAAAAATGTATAATTTTAATACTTTTTTTTTTCTAAAATGAAAAGATGGAATTTTGGGATTAGATTTCGAATTCTTCGTCTTGTGCAAAAAGTACTAAAATTAAATACTTTTTTGCTCTGTATGCATATTTCTGTTTAAAACGTAAATAGCGCTACAGAGCAAAAAAATATCTATTTATAATATTTATTGAGTAAAATGAGGAAATCGAATTTTGAGGTCAGAGTTTCGATCCAACGCCCTTAAATTTCATACTCAACATAAAAGAAATAATAAACTCACGATAAAGTTCATCGATTCCCTTATGTTTTTTAAACATTGCCTTGATTTTAATCGGAAGTCCGTAAAAAGAATTGTCTTCTTTCTGAATTTCACTTTTACCGATATCGTAAGACATTCCCATAAGGAAAGAATTATTATAGACGGAAAGGTCTTTGAAATCCGCACTTGCTGCTTTTTCCGCATCATTCCTGTTGCTTCTTCTTTTTTTTTGAATTGGACTAGCGAAAATTGGGTCTCTTTGCGATATTCCTGTGTTTATTTCTACATCTTCCGTTTCATTGGCAGTTTGAGAAATTCCTGTACTTATTTCTACATTTTCGATGACTTGGTCACTTTGTGAAAGTCTGGTGCTTATTTCTAGGTCTTCTGTTTCGTGTAAATCGATTACCCCATTCAGAATTGTGTCGTCCATGGAGAGGAGAGACTGAAGAGATGCTCTCGAAATCTGAGAGGCTTTTAGGTAGCTTGAAGAAGCTACGGTTTCTTGACTTCCATTTTCACTGCTTGTGGATAATCTCCATGATGAAAAAGTTCTCTCCTCTGTATTCACCATTGTCGTATTTTTAATCATATTCATTTCCTCTCGATCCCCTTTCGTCATTCATTGTAGAAGGATAACTGGAAATAAAAAGGATCTTTAAATATCATTTTTCAAATTCTGGGCCGAATTCATTTTAAATCATTTCAAATTATGAATATTTGAACTTTTAAAATTCGTAAAGTAATTTATTTAACGTGATAACAATTGAAATTTATATTCTAGCATTTGTTAAGAAGGATTTTAAGTGATTTTAAGAAATTTCAAAGGGTTACAAGAATTCAAAAGGGTTTTAAGATTTTCAAGAGATTTGAGAAAAAGTTTAAAGACGTTTTGAATGATTTTAAGAGATTTCATAAGATTTAAAAAATTTGAAGATCTCTTAAAGGATTTCAAGAACTTTTAAAGGATTTTAAGATATTTTAAATGATTAAACAAATTTCAATGGATTGCAAAAAGAATTCAATGGAGTTTAAGGATTTTCAAGTAATTTTAAAATATTTCAAAGCATCTCAAAGAATTTTAATAGATTTCATTTGATTTTGTAAAATTTCAAGGGATTTAGAACATTTGAAAACATTTTAAGTGATTTTAGCAAATATTGTGTGATTTAAACATTTTTTATACCATTTAACGGATTTCAAGAGATTTTAATTGATTTTAAGAAATTTCAAGAATTTTATGTGATTTAAAAAGATATTAAAGGATTTTAAGATTTAAAATGAAAATAGGTGAGAAATGGGTTTCAAAAGAGTTTCAGGATTTTCGTAGGATTTCAAGACATTTTTAATCAGGGATTTACAGAGTTTTAAAGGATTTTAAGATACTTTAAGTGACTCAAAGTAATTTCAAGGAATTTTTTAAAGAATTTTAAGAAGTTTTAGTTTTTAGGAGATTTTCAAGAGATATCATAAAATTTCAAGACATATTAATGATTTTAAAGAATAGCTAGCGGTTTAAACCGATTTAAAAAGTTTTAAAGGATTTTAAAGAATTTGAAGAAATTTCAAAGAGGCTTTAAAGGATTTCAAGAGATTTTAAGTGGTTTAAATCTAAAGGACCTTAAGTGATTGTAAATGATTTTAAAAAAGTTGAAAGAATTTTAAGAGATTTTTAGCGATTTTCGAGAAATTTTGAAAGATTTTAAATGATTTTTAAAGAAATTGAAGGGATTTTAAAAGAATACAGAAGCATTTAGTGATTTTGAAGAAATTTCACAAGATTTCAAGAAATTTTTAAGGGATTTAAAAAGTTTAAAGGATTTTAGGATATTGTAAATAATTTGTAAAAAATTCAAAGGATTTCAAGAGATTTTACGTGACTTTAAGGTATTTAAAGGAAATTTAAGCGATTCAAAACGATTTAAAGGATTTTGAGGAATTATAAGAGATTTCAAGTGATGTTAAAAAATTACTAAAGTTTTGACGGGATTTCAAAAACTTAAAAGGAATTTAAGATTTTAAGGAATTTCAAAGAATTTCAAAGAATTTTTAAAGAATTCAAAAAGGTTTTACGTTTTGCAAGAGATTTCATAAGATTTCAAGGCATTTTTAGTCATTTTAAAGAATGTCAAGCGAGTTTTTTAAAAGATTTTTAAAAAGATTTGAATGAATTTGAAGGGATTGCAAGACATTTGAATTTTTTTTGAAGGATTTAAAAAGAATTCGAAAAATTTGAATTTCAATTCAATTAAGAAAAAATAAAAAATGTTAAGAATTTTAAAGGGATTTTCAAGAAATTTTACAGGATTTCTAAGAATTTAAGTGATTATAAGGAATTACTAGGGATTTGACGGGATTTTAAAGTTTCTTTTTAAAGGATTTGATAATAATTCAAAAGATTTTAAGAGATTTAACAAAAGTTGCAAGTGTCAAATAAAAATATTTAGATCGATTATTCGGAAAATTTTTTTAAACCAGAAATCTACTTCCATATTAAAAATAAAATCAAGGAAAATTCCCGTATTTTTTAGGACTTTATTAAGAAGGATTTTAAGTAGCATAAAAAACGTAATATATTTTATAAATAGCCTAAAACAGCCTGAAGTAGCCCTAAAAATAGTCCTAAAAAACAAGAAGTGATAATTCTAATTATATTATATTTTTAAATAAATAATAATGTCTGTTTCAGGCGAAGAACGTTAAAATACGTTTTCTATGTCAAGCATCCACATATTTTATTTATTATAAAGATTCATTTTAACTAAAATGACAAAAATAATCAACATTTTTGAGGTTAGGTTGTAAAATTGAAAAATGAACATTTTTTCAGACTTTATTCTCCTTCGTAAATCTTCTAATAATAATAGAAAGCACAAAATTCGATAAGAGTTCAACTGCCTGTAACAAAATTCGAGAAAAAGGATAAAAAGATTAAATTTTAAAGGATTTAGAAAATTTTAAGGTTACGTTACCTACATATACAAAATTCGAAACTCGAAAACAGAAGACTGTCACTTATTTTACGGGATAATCTACACATAACACTACATATTTGGTACAAATAACTATATTTTCGATGAATAATCAATCTTTATTAAATTTCTTAAAAGACTGCGATGACTGCGATTGAATCTCGCTGAAAAACTTGAAAATAGGGATGTTCGATCTCGATTCGATTCTGACAAGATCGATCCAAAAGGTCCGATTAATCGATCTTTTGAATCGATTCTTTATCTTCGATCTTTTGAATGAATCGATGATCCTTCATGCAGAATGAATCGACGCTTCGATTCTTTGATATTTTTTTGCTGCGCAATATCTCTTTTGGCCGCGCTCGCGTGACATCTCCACT
>JAUESH010000033.1:5222260-5238156 GCA_032275165.1 Synergus magnus
AGTTTTTACCTGAATCTACGGTGCGATTCTGTGCCGCCCAGACCCGAAGCCGGCACAGAATCGGCAGTTGAGTGTAGTTAAAAATTTTGAAGTCTTCAAAATTAAATAGTTTAGACGTTTTAAGGGTGTTAAAGCCAAGTTCTAGCTTCAAAATTCGATTTCTTCATTTTATTTAACAAATAATGTAATTAGGTATTTTTTCACTCTGTAGTGGCACTCACTTTTTAAATAGAATTATGTGTGTAGAGCGAAAACATTTCTGGTTTTAATATTTTTTTCGTAAAATGAAGAATTGAATTGAATTTTGAGATTAGGTTTTGAGTTCTTCATTTTACGCAAACATTTTTAAAAGGAACAAATTTTTGCTCTATAGACAGACTTATATTCCTTAAAACAATAGCGTTGTAGAGCTAAAAAATATATGATTATAATAAATATTGAATAAAATGAAGAGATTGAATTTTGAGAGATTTGCAAAGTTTTGTTTAAAAAATTTTAAAGGTTTTCGTGTAATTTTAAGGGAAATTAAATGATTTAGAGAATTTAAGGAATTTCAAGAGATTTTTATAATTGTAAAAAATTTCTAGAAATTTTTTAAGGGTTTCCAAAACATTTTAAAGGATTTTCTGTAATTTTAAGACATCAAAAGATTTTTTAAATGAATTATGAGAATTTTGAACTTTTTTTTAAAAAGAAATTCTAAAGGTTTTTGTGGAATTTTACGATATCAAAGACTTTTTTTAAAGGGTTTTTACGGGATTTTATGTAATTTTGAAAGTTTTTTTTTTTTAAAGGAATTCTAAAGGTTTTCGTATAATTTTAAGGGAAATTAAAAGATTTCGAGGAATTTAAGGAATTCCAAGAGATTTTTATAATTCTAAAAGATTTCTAGAAATTTTTGCAAGATTTAAAAGAGTTTCGTATAATTTTAATGAATTCCAAAAGATATTTTTAGAAATTTTAAGAAATTTCGTGGAATTTTAATATAAGAAAATATTAAAAGATTTTTTAAAATGAATTTTGAGAAATTTAAAAAGTTGTTTTTAAGAATTTTAAGATATCAAAAGATTTTTTAAAGGTTTTTACGGAATTTTATGAAATTGTAAGTCTTTTAAAAGAATATTAAAGGTTTTCGTGTAATTTTAAGGAATATTGAAACATTTCTAGGAATTTTAAGATTTTAGTAGAATTTAAGGAATTCCAAGAGATTTATAAGAGATCCAAAATGAAGCTCCGTGTTAGCCAGTTTTTGTTTCTAATTTTTTTTTATACCCACCCTAATTATTACGTTTGTAGTTAAAAATGGAAAAACTTACCGACTTTTTCGGCGGCATACTTCTGAGTAATATCAAGCAAAGCCTTTCCGTACTTATCATAATTGGCTTTGGTCACATGAGGAATTTTGAGCATCGCTTCTTCGTCTGTCGGCAGTTGTTGGCACATCGCTCGGATGGCAATCATGTTCATAATCGAGGCAGCTGAAACATCCAAAGCGCCTGCAATTCCCCGGATTATTGTCATTAATTCAGTGTAGCATTTTTCCTCCAACTCCCTCAAAGCTGGATGAGTTGGTTTCGAAACTGTCGAGACAGTTGCAACTGCTGTTGAAGATGTGCTCGCCACTCGAGTGTTGAAAGTTATCTGCAAATAATTTTTTAAAATTAAATGAAACATTGAGAATGTTGGATCCATGTTCTAACTTCAAAATTCGATTTCCTCATATTAATCAACAAATATTACAATTAGATATTATATTGCACTATAGCGATACTAATTTTTCAAATAGAAGTATGCGTACAGAGTAAAAAAATTCCTGGTTTTAATGTTTTTTTTTGTAAAATGAAGAATTGAGTTTTGAGGTGAGATTTTGAATTCTTCGTTTTGAGCAGAATTGATTAAAATTAAACATTTTATCGTTCTATAGTCACACTTATATTTTTAAAAAGAGTAGCGCTCTAGAGCGAAAAAAAAATCTATTTCTAATATTTTTTGAGTAAAATGAAGAAATCAAATTTTGAGTTTGGAATTGGATCCAAAAGCCTTAAGATTTTAAAACTGAAATAAAGAAATTTCGAATTTATATTAATTCTGTTTAAAATTAACGATAAAATTGGCTTTAGGTTTAAGAAATAAATTCGAAATTTAGAAAGTTGATTGTAAATATCGTTTAGTTACCTTCGCGTTTTTGTTATTCATAAATTCCGTGGCTTTATTTCCGACCTGGATATATGCACAGGCAATTTCATTATTGATGTACATTTCTTCGTGAAGGTAACCTTCGATGACGAGTTTGTGTAAAAGTCTTTCTATGTCACCTTTGTTCCAGGACTTTCCTTTTCCATATATCGGGTGGGTCGTCAGGCCTACAAAATTTGGAAAAAATATAGCAAAGTAATATTCGAGGATTAGCGAATTTAGAGTATTTTTTTACTTGGAATGATTAAAATTTGAAACGCTTTAAAATTTAAGCGATATAATATTCACGAGTTTCTATTTTTGCTTCAATAAATTAATTATGTAATTTCAGTTAATCTTCACTTCTAATAAAAGGAGAAAAACTGACTTACATCTCGGATTTCAAGTAAAAAAATGGTTAAAAATTTTAAAAGATGTTGAAAGAGATTTTATAAAATTTAAATTAAAACTTTCTGTTTAAATTTTTATTAATTTTTTTAATTTGCTCAAGAATTTTGGGAAATCTTTCTAAACTCTTGAAAATATCTAAAACTCTCCTAAATTGTTTCGAAATCTTCAGGAACCTCTTTATTGTTTTATAAAACTTTGAAAATTTTCCAAAAAATTTGTAATTTATTCAAATATCTTTACAATTTTTGAAATATTTTCAAGTGTTAAAACTTTTTTCTTTTTTCAAACTCTCATCATCTTTTCTTAGACTTCTCAAATCTCTTATAATCTTCCAAATTTCTTTAAAACTTATAAAATCTTTATCAAAATCTTTTAAAACCTTCAAAAGTTTTCAAAAGTTTTTTTTTTTTAGGAATTTCAAAGGATTTCATATCATTTTTTAAGGGATTCCAAAATATTTTTTAGGAATTTTAAGGGATTTTATCGAGTTTTTAAATATTAAAAGATTTTATAAAGTGAATTTTAGATATTTTTAAATAAATTTTAAAAGATTTCTAGAAATTTTGAGGAAACAAAATTTTTTTTTTTCAAGATTGTTGTAAAATTTAAGGGATTTCAAAAGAATATTAGGAGTTTAAAGGATTTTAAGATATTTTTTTTAAAGGAATTTTAAAAGAATTCTTGAAATTTTAAGATACTTAACATTTTTTTGATGAATTTTGAGGGATTTGAAAAGATATTTAAAGGTATTTTATTATTTTACGGGTTGTTGTAGAATTGAAGAGATTTTAAGAGATTTTTATGAATTTTAAAAGATCTCTATGAATTTTAAGGCATCAAAAGATTTTTTAAATCAAATTTAAAGGATTTCTTGGAATTTCGTAAAATCGTAAAGGATACAAACCGATTTCGATGATTTTAAGGAATTCCATGGAATTTTAAGTTTTCAAAAAGACTTCAATGTTCAAATTTTAAAGGTTTTCGTGGAATTTTTGGGATTTCAAGAAATTTTTAGGAATCTCAAAGGATTTCGTGAAGTCCAGAAGATTTTTTTTGAAATTCTAAAGGTATCTTGATTTTAATTTCTCTTGATTTTAAGGTACCAAAAGATTTTCGTGATGAATTTTGAGAGATTTTAAAAGTTTTTTAAAGCAATTTTATTATTTTACGGGTTGTTGTGGAATTGAAGGGATTTCAAGACATTATGATGCATTTTAAAAGATCTCAATGAATTTTAAAGTGTCAAAAGATTTTGAAAATTAATTGTAAGGGATTTTAAGGATTTTTAAGAGATTTCAACATTTTTTCTTAGGTACAAGCTTTGCAAAAAAAATATAAAATCTAACCTGCGTCTCTAATTTTTTTGAGATCACACCCCTTGAATATATCAGTAAGATAAAGCAAGGTAAGCCTGACTTTTCTGTTGATTTCCTGCACAGCCTGGATAATTTGTCTTACGTCCGAAGTAACGTCTAAAACAGTAAACTGCCCTTTATTCCTGCAATTATCGCAGGCAGTCATTTTGTTTGCGAGGCATTTTTCCCGCTCGAAAATCTCCCCAAAGTAGTTGAGTTGTTGTGATCTTCGGCAGTCGGTTTTGTTCTCGCAGAAGCCGACCATTTTAAAAAGATTGTCCATGTGGGTTTTGAGAACCGCTGCACTAGGTTTATCCATTTCAATCATCCTCCTTAATCTGTGCATATCCGTGTAGTTGTAGAAAAGAAGACAATCAGCGATTTCGCCATCTCGACCTGCTCTTCCACTTTCCTGGTAGTAACCCTCGATCGCTTTGGGGAGAGATGCATGGATCACGAAGCGAACGTTCGGCTTGTCGATACCCATTCCAAAGGCTATCGTTGCACAAACGACTTTAATCTGAAATATTAAGATACATAAATAAATTAATAAATAAATCCGAGGGGTTGATCATTCTTGAAATTAGGTCCAAACTCGCTCACTAAATCTTTTTAAATCTATTGAAATATCTTGAAATTTTTCTGCAATCTAGTCAAATTTTTTAAAGTGATTTGAAGAAGATGTCCAGGGTGGCCACAAGATTCAATTTTTCAATTTCCCTGACATTTCCCTGACTTTCAGAAAAATTTCTCTGACAGAAAAGTATTAAAAATGCGAACAAATTTTCAATAATAATGCTATTGAAATTTTTCAACGTATAATACCACTTTATATCTTTTGAAATTTAAAATCACTTCAAATCACTTAAAATTCGTAAAAATCTCTAAAATTCACGACAACCTTCAAAATCTCTTAAAATTCTTTGAAATATCTCGAAATTCCTAGAAACGTCTTAAAATTCTACGAAATCCCGTCAACTTTGGGGCAACTGAAAATTCACGAATAAATAATTACCGAAAAATTCCCGATAGTTTATAAAATTTCCGAAATTAAAATTTCCCGACCGAAAATTGACTACAATATAAAATTCTCGACACTGTAAAATTCCTGACACTAAAAAATTCCCGACAATGATTATTCAATATTATTAATTCCCGAAAAAAATTATTTTAATAAATAAATAATTAAAAATTTTTTTAAAATCATTCTGTATTTTAAAAATATTTTTCAAAAATTTTTAGATATCTTTTCGGGAATTTTCCATTGTCGGGAATTTTCTAGTGTCGGGAATTTCACAGTGTCGGGAATTTTATATCGTCGTCAATTTTCGGTCGGGAATTTTCCAGTGTCAGGAATTTTTAATTTCGGGAATTTTATATTGTCGGGAAATTTATAATGCCGGGAATTTTATTTTTCGGTAATTATTTATTCGGGAATTTTACAGTATCGAGAATTTTATTTTTCGGGAATTTTCAGTCGTCCCGACTGTGTGTCGGGGATTTTATTTTTCACGAATTTTCAGTCGTCTATCAAATTTGTTAATATTTCATAAAATCTCTTAAATTTCCACTAATTCTTTTAAAATTACTCAAAATCATTTGAAATCCTTTAAATTCCACGAAAAACATTTAAATTCTTTAAAATTCTTAAAAATCTCGTAAAATTTCCTGTAAACCTTCAAAATTCCACAAAATTTTTTCAAAAATCTCTTGGAATATTTTTAAATTCCACGAGGAACTTTAAAATCCCTTAAAATGCGTCAAAATCTCTTAAAATTATTGGAAACCTATTGAAATCCTTTAAAATACGCTGAAATCTTTTGAAATTCCTAGAAACATCTTTAAATTACTTAAAATTCTACTACAATATTTAATAAGGAACTTCGAAATTCCCTAAAACGCATTAAAATCTCTAAATAAAAATTCTTGGAAACAAAAATGTCAAAAAATCTTTTAAAAATTAAAAATAACTTTTGAAATTTTTTTTAATTCCATGAGGAATATTAAAATCCCTTGAAATCACTTTAAAAAATCAAAATTTCTTAAAATGCTTACAAGTTTTTAAAAATCTTTTAAAATTCCACAAGGAACTTTAAAATTCCTTAAAATTCGTTAAATTCCCTAAACTTTCTTAAAAATCTCAAAATTTCATGAAGTTCTTTAAAATTCCACTAAATCTTTTAATTATTAAACAAATATCTTGTAATCCCTTTAAATTCCTAGAAACCCAGAGAATTTCAAAGAATGCCTGGAAATTCTTTATAATCCTTCGAAATCCTTGAAAAGTTTCTAAAATCTGTTAAATAAACTATAAAAGCTATATATGTAATATGACAAAAATAACATATTTCCCTGACGTCCTTAACAAATTTTTTCCCCCTGACATTTCCCTGACTTTCCTGACATGTGGTCACCCTGATTTCAAGAGAATTCAAAATTGCAAAGTACACCAAAAAATTTTGAGGAATTTTAAGAGATTTCGTAAAATTTTAGATCTCAAAGGTTTTTTTTATGGATTTTAAGAAATTTTATGGAATTTCAAGAGATTCCAAATGTTTTTTTTCCAGGAATTAAAAAATTTTTCGTGGAATTTAAAGGATTTTAAAAGATTTCGTAAAATTGTAAAGATACCAAACGATTTTATGGCATTTTAAGAAACTTCATGGAATTTTAAAAGATTTCAAAAGACTTAAGAGATTTTAGAGAAGTTAAAAGATTTTTAAAGGGAATTTTAAGGGATTTTACGGAATTTCAAGAGATTTTATGCACCTCAAAGAATTTCGTATAATCTTAAAGGATTGTGAAATCCGAAAGAATTTTTTGATGAATTTCGAGGAATTTAAAAAGATTTTTAATTGAATTTTATTATTTCACGGCTTGTTGTCGAATTGAAGGGATTTCATGATTTTTAAGAGATTTCAAAAATTTTTCGTAGGTACAAGCTTTGAATGACAATATCAAATTTTAAAAAATTTTTAAATTTGAATTTGTATTACAAATTATTGTCTTGGAGAAATTTTAGAAATTGTAATTACGCTAGCAAATACATAAATAAATTTAAGGAAACCTTAAATTCTTCAAAATACTTTTGAATTCATTTTGAACTCTTTCGAATTGAATTTTTAAAAATTTCCCACCTCCTCAGCGATCCAGCGGCCTTGAGCGTCGGCCCTTTGTTGATCGGAAAGTCCTGCATGATAACTCGTTGCCTTAATCGAATTACTCCTCATAAGCTGAGCATAGTCATCACAATCTTTTCGGGAAAGGCAGTAAACGATTCCACACTCATTTTTGTATTTCGATTTTATAATGCCGATCACTTCTTCCGGACACTGCTTCCCTTTTTTTGCGATCACGCTGTACCTCAGATTAGGTCGATTGAAACTCGACATAAACCTAAGAAAAAAAAAATGTGAAATCAGTTTTTATATCTTTTTAAGACTTTCAACCAAGCTCTTACTTCAAAATTCGTTCTCTTCATTTTAGTTAAGAAATATTATAATTAAACTTTTATGTCTCTTCGCTTTGTAGCGGTATTAATTTTTTAAATAGAATTAGGCGTACAGAGTGAAAAAGTTCCTGGTCTTAATATTTTTTTCGTAAGATTTCAAAATATGTATTTTAAAAGATCTTAAAGGATTTTGAAGTTCTTTAAGACATTTCAAAAAAATTAAAAATATTTTAGAGAATTTCAAGTGATTTCAACATATTTTAAGTGATTTTAAAAACTTTTCCAGGATTTCTCAAGATTTTAGGAAATTTCGAGGTATTCAAAAAGATTTCAAAAAACTTGAAAGCATTTTAAGACATTTCAAACGATTTTAAATGATTTCAAAATATTTCAAGCGATTTTAAAAACTTTTCCAGAATCTCTCGAGATTTTAGGAAATTTCGAGGTATTCAAAAAGATTTTAAAAAACTTGAAATGATTTTAAAACATTTCAAAATATTTTAAAGGATTTCAAGTGAAAGAATTTTAAGATATTTTAACAGATTTCAAAGATTTTAAAGGATTTCAAAATTCAATATATTATTCCAAATCCAACGTAATATTTTAAAATTTGTTGAAATCCCTCAAAATCGCATAAAATCCTTTCAAATTCCTCAAAAATCTTTAAATCTCGTGAAATCCCCCCAGTTCCTAAAAATCTTTTGAAATCCATTGAAAATCCTGAAAATTCCAAGAAATTTATTTTCTTAAATTTTTTCCACTTCTTTAAAATCCTTTAAAATCCATTGAAATTTCTTGAAACAGTTTTTAAATCTCTGGAAATTCTTTAAGTGTTCAGAACAAAATTCTATCCTCAAAACTAAATTCCCCATTTCACACAACAATTATTAAAATTAAATATCTTATCACTCTGTAGATGTATTCTGTTTTAAAATAGAAATGTGCCTATAAAGCGAAAGAACGTTTACTTTTAATACTTTTTTCATAAAACGAGGAATTCAAAATTAAACTAAAAATTCAATCTTTTAATTTTACTCAAGAAGTATTTAAATTATAGATTTTTTCGCTCTGTACCCATAATTATATTTAAAAAAATGAGTAGCTATACAGAGCGAAAAATTATCTAATTATAATATTTATCAAGTAAAATGAAGAAATCGAATTTTGAAGTTAGAACTTGGATCCAAGACCCTTAAGGAAAATGGATATTACATTTATTTATAATAAAATTACCATTTGGGATTGGTTAAACCTAGCTGGTGCAAAATATCAGTTCTGACCCTGGGAGTGGCCGTTGCAGTGAGCGCGATTGTCGGCACATTTGGGTAATTCTCTCGAAGAACTTTCAATCTTTTATAATCGGGCCGAAAATCGTGGCCCCATTGGCTCACACAGTGAGCCTCATCGATGACAAATCTCGCAAGGAGTTTTCTTTGGTACAAAGCTGTCATCAAATTGCACAATTTCTGAGAAGCCGAAAGTTTTTCTGGTGTGACGTAGAGCAATTTTAAGGCTGGATCTTGTTTCGAAAGCTCTCTATATACTGCCTCTGCCTGTTTTTCTGTTATCGAACTCGATAAATGCGCTGCAGGAATCTAAAAAAAATCCTTTAAATTAATTTAAAAAGTCTTCTAATATCTTTAAATCTAACGAAATTCCTTTAAATTCTTAAAAATATTTTATTATTCCTCAAAATCTCTTAAAATCTTTGACGTATTCTTGAAATCTTTTCAAGCATTAACATTTTTTCAAATTCTTTTAAAATTCCTCAAGAAACTTACGAAATGTTTTTACATTCCTTGAGTACTTTAAAGTTCCTAAACATTTTCTTATTCCTTTATAAATCTACAAAAACTTCATTCAACAAAAAAATTTCCTTCTAAAATTCTTCAAACCCATTCAAATTTTTTCAAATCCTCTCAAATCGGATAAAAGCGGGTGTATTTTTCCTCTTTTCCTAATTATTAAATTAATCAATATATAACCAACTTACGTCCAAGGAGTTGAGCTTCTGGACCTGGTCGAGAATAAGACTTTTTAACGGGGAAATTACAAACGTTACTCCAGGTGATAATATTGCCGGAAGTTGATAGCAAAGAGATTTTCCACCTCCAGTCGGCATGAGAACGAAGCAGTCAAACCCTAAAAGCGCAGCGTTTATCGCTTGAAGTTGATTCGGCCTAAAGGAGTAGAGACCGAATTTTTGTCTGAAAACCTAAAAAAATAAACTTATATTTTAACTGAGCCTCCAATATTTTATTCTGATTATTCTCATTAAATGAATCTCTTAAAAAAATACGCGAACAGTGAAGAAATTATTATTTATAAATATACAGTTAAAAAAATGTACCCTCAACATTTCCTTCGAATGATCAAAAGTCAAGGAATCGAATTCACCACTGACACCATCATTTTTGTAGTTTCCGGTGAAACGGCCTAGTTCCATAGACTCCTGGTTCTCTTTTTCTTTTGAAACCTTTGGTGGTTCCGGAGTTTTTATTTCCTTTGCTGGAGACTTCGAAGAAACTAAAACGTAGGTAAGTAAAAATTTGTTTAGAAAAAAAATGTGTTTAAAAATCTTTATATAGTTTTTTAAAATAATTTTGTGAGATTTTTTTCAAAGGATTTACTTACTTTTGTACAGATCGCTTCTTAAAGCTGGTAGGTTTAATATATCTTGAGTCAAGAGCTCTTCGATAACTGGTGTGTCACTGCAAACGTTGGTTCCTGAAAATAATTTGGAAAATGAAATAATTTTATACAACGTATTATTTTAGGGAATATAATTTTTAAAAAAGACGAACTATTATAGAATGGAATTTTGGATTTAAGAACTTTTCGACAATAAAAGCGAGCCATCTCGCCATTCTTTTGAATGAAATTAATGCAGGGTCGATAGTGAATTCAATTTAAAACGCTTTTCAAAAATAAGTTTAATTTTCAATCAAAAAGTACATTTTGAACCGACTAGTTTATTTTTTAATAAAAAAAAAAAGTATTCTCAACGGAATAGTTCAATTTATTAAAAAAATAATTTATTTTTCAATTTAAAAAAGTGAATTTTCAAGTAAATATTTGAATTTTAAAAAAATACTACCTGGATTTTCGTCAAAACATTAAATAGTTACTTTTTCAACAAAGAAAATTAGTTTTCAACCAAAAATAGTTGAATTCAACCAAAGAAGTGAATTTTCAAAGGAAAAGTTTCCTTTTCAATAAAAGAAAATGAATTTTCAAAAGAAAAAGTTTTCTTCTCAAAAAAATGAATTTTCAACAAAAAATATTTAAATATTCAATAAAAAAATAGATTTTCAATTAAATATTTAAATTTTCGATGAAAAATATGAATTTTCAAAAATGTAAATTTTCAACAAAAAAATTTAATTTTCAACGAAATCTTTTCAACCAAACAGATCTATTATTAACTAAATATTACAATTTTCAAGAGTAATACATAAAAAAAGGGAAATAACATGAGAATAATCAGGGTGGCCACAAGATTCAATTTTTTAATTTCCCTGACTTCCAGATGAATTTCCCTGACAGAAAAGTATTAAAAATGCGAATAAATTTTCGAGAATAATGCTATTGAAATTTTTTAAAAATTTCGCATAATATCACTTCAATTCTTTTGAAACACGAATGAAATCTTTTTAAATACCCTAAAATTCTACAGAATCTTTTAAAAATCTCTTAAAATGCTTTAAAATTCCACGACACACTTTAAAATCACTTCAAATCACTTAAAATTCGTAAAAATCCCTCAAATTTACAACCTTGGAAATTCCTTAAAACTCCTTGAAATTTCTTGAAATTCCTAAAAACGTTTTAAAATTCCACGAATTCCCTTCAACAAATTTGTTAATATTCCATGAAATCCATTAAAGTTGAACTAATTCTTTTAAAATTCCTAAAAATCATTTGAAATCCTTTAAATTCCGCGAAAAGCTTCAAAATCCTTTAAAATGCGTCAAAATCTCTTTAAATTATTGGAAACCTATTCAATTCCCTTAAAATTCGCTGAAATCTCTTGAAATTCCTAGAAACATCTTTAAATTCCTTAAAATTCCACTAAAATATTTAAAATCCCGAAAAAATCCCTTAAAATCTCATAAATTCCATGAAATCCTTGAAAATTCAATGATTCCTTTAAAATTCCCTAAAATGTATCAAAATATCTAAAAAAAATTTTTGGAAACACCTCATGAAATCCTTTCAGAGCATATGCTAATATTAATCCACGAGCATATTTAAAATTCCTTAAAATCTCTTAAAATTTCATGAGAAATATTAAAATTCCTTAAAATCATTTCAAAACTGTCGAAATTTCTCTAAATTCTTACAAGCTTCTTAAAATCTTTTACGATTCCAAGAAAAACTTTGAAATCCTTTAAAATACGTAAAAATCTCTTGAAATTTTTGACAACCTCTTGAAATTCCTTAAAATTCCACAAAATCTTTTAAAAATCATAAAAATCTCGTGAAACCCTTTAAAATTCCACGAGGAACATTAAAAATCCTTAAAATTATTGAAAATTTATTTCAATCCTTTAAAATTCACTGAAATCTTTTGAAATTTCTAGAAACATTTTTAAATTCCTTAAAATTCCATTACAATATTTAAAATCCCATAAAGTCTCATAAATTATTTAAAATCTACTAAAATTCTATGAAATCCTTTACAATTTCACAAAATCTTTTACACATCATAAAAATCTCGTGAAATCCTTTAAAATTCAATAAGGAACTTTGAAATTCCCTAAAATGCATTAAAATCTCTAAATGAAAATTCTTGGAAACAAAATCTCACAAAATATTTAAAAAAAAAAAAATAACTTTAAAAATTTTTTTAAATTCCGTGAGGAATATTAATATCATTTAAAATCACTGTCAAAAATAAAAATTTCTTTAAATTCTTACAAGCTCTTTAAAATTATTAAAAATTCCATAAGAAACTTTAAAATTCCTTAAAATTTCTTGAATTCCCTAAAATTTCTTAAAAATCTCTTAAAATTTCAAGTTCTTTAAAATTCCACTAAATCTTTTAATTATTATACAAATCTCTTGCAAGCTCTTTAAATTCCTAGAAACCTCTTAAAATCCCTTAAAATTATTGAAAATCGTTTGAAATCATTAGAAACCCAGAGAATGCCTGGAAATTCTTTATAATCCTTTGAAATCCTCGGAAAGCTTCTAAAATCTGTTAAATAAAGTATAAAAGTTATATATGTATACAGGACAAAAATAACAGCATAAATGTCAATTTCTATTTTCCCTGACAAACTTTTTTTTCCCTGAAATTTCTCTGACTTCCCTGACATGTGGCCATCCTGGAATAAGGGAAAGTTATGAAGTCTGTAATAAAAACCTCGAATTACCGAAACTATCGTTGAAATCTTTCCAGGAACTCGAGGAACTCGTGGAAGCCACAGGTTTTTGAACTTTCGACCTCGAGGGTTTCTCCTCAGCCTCATAATTATTTCCAAAATCTCTAGATCTTCCAAAATCGTCTCTATTTTCAGCAGGAGATTCGAATTTCCTCTCAGATGTTTCACAATTGTTGGTTCCGTGACTCTGGGGATTCTTTTCCCACATTTCATTCGTGATCTCCATCATCTTCGTTTTCACGGGCCTCTTCAACTTGAAACTGGATTTCTTCACTTCCGGAGAATCGCTAGGAGTGTCGCTCAACTTTCTGGATCTCTCCTCTACATTATTCGTAATATTCTCCTGAATCCTTGCCTCCTGCCTCGCTTTCGTAGCCGTTGGAGTTTGGAAATTTTGTAATCTGTCGGAGAGCGAGTGATAACTAAGATTTGGACTGTCAAAGGTATTATTTGCGGAAACTTTCACAGGCGAAGGTTCCACGAAATCATCGAAATCATCCGTTGAAGGAAAGTCGGAATTTGATAAAGAGTTAGAGCTTTTCTCTTTTTCTTTTTCTTTTACTTCTTTCAAGCTTTTTCCTATCCGGAAAGTTTTCGCTTTCACGCGATTTCCCAGTTCTTTTAGATCACCAAAAGCTTTGGGGTCGAATTTGGGAAAGTGTTGTAGAATTTGGACTGGAATATTTGTCAAGGCGGTGAAACATTTTTCGTAAAGCTCGAGCTGCAAGTCTTTGAGTTTCTGGTAGTTGGTCTCGAGGCTTTCACGAGTCGTCTGGAAATTTAAAGAAAATAATGATAATAATTATTTTAGAGATTAGAGATTTTTTAATACCAATTTTAAGCGATTTTAAGAGTTTCGATGGATTCTAAAGAATTTCCAGGAATTCTGAATGATTTTAAGAAGTTATTTATTATTAAAAGATTATTTATTTTAAATAGATTTTAAATCTAGAGATTTATATAATTTACAGGTTTTTGAAGATGTTCAAAGATTTTGGCAAAGAATTTGGAAGATTTAAAGGAAAAATCGAGAAAATTTCGAAGTTTTTGAGATTTTAGAAGCTTAAGAAAATAATAAAGAGATTTTGAAAGCATTTAGAAGATTTTTAGGAATTTTAGAAGCATTTAAGAAATTGAAAAATATTTTGCACGTTCCTTGAAAAAATTCAAAAGGATTTAAAAAGATTTTTAAAACTTGGAAATATTTCAGAAATATGTATTTAGATTATTTGGATAAATTGAAAAAAGAACAATTCTTTGAAGATTTTAATTAATGTCGACAAAAATTTAGAAGATTTAAAAGAAAATTACATAAAATTATTAGGATTTCAAGGAATTTTGAGAAGTTTAAAAATATAAAACTTATTAAAAAAATAAAGAAATTTCTGAATATTTAGGAAGAAATAAAAAAATGCTTAGAAATGTTAAAAGCATTGAGGATATAAAAAAATTTCGCAAGTTTCTTAAGAAAATTTGAATGAATTGAAAAAAATTTTTAAACTGAAAGATTTTTTTAAATCTAAACAAAATTTAGATAAATTAAAAATATTTTTGAAGATTTAAAAAAATATCAAAAAGAAGTTTTAAGGTTTTAAGGAAAATTTAGAATTTAGAAAATTATAGAAATAGAATAGAAAAAATTTAGAAGGTTTATAGGAATTTTAGAAGCACTTAAGAAATCGAAAAATATGTCATAGAAAATTTAAAATAAAATTCGATAAAATTTATAAGATTTTGAGTGATTTTGGAAGTTAAAGAACATTAAAGAAATTTCTCAAGTTTCTTAAGAAAATTTAAAAGAATTGGAAAAGATTTTAACATTTTGAAAGATTTCTTAAAATCTAAAAATGTAATTTAGATAAATTAAAAATATTTTTCCTAGTCTCAAGAATCATATAATTCTTTCCTTCTTTTTATATTAAGCTGTATCTGCAGAAGTAGCCAGAATATCGTAGATAAAAATAGTACCTGCTGGAAGTCATTAAAAACAATTTAATAAATCATTTAGAGAATTTCATACATCGTTTTTTTGAATTTCAACTCCAAAAATTCAAATAAAACGTAACAAACAATTTTCAAAAACTCACAGGTGTAGCAGTGATGATGGGATTGTTTTTAATACTCTGAAGCCAGCTCAGAATTTCCTTATCAATTCCTAATGGTTTCATATTGACCTTAAAATCTGGCCCCTGCCATTCTTTTTTTGGTGACATAGATTTTTCCGGTGAGAGAGCTTTTCTTGACGTTGTAAATTTATGTGGAGATGATTTCCTCGGAGATGGGGATTCGTTATCAGATATCACAGGCCTTCTTAAGTTCCCCAAACAAAGTCGCCTCCTCGTTGGCGTCTCGGACAATTTTTCCTGTTCTCCAGTTTCTTGAGAACTAGCTTCATTTTTTCCCACAGACTTTTCATTTTCAGTCTCTGAGCTCTGTTGAAAAAGTGTCTCGTTATCAATTGTCGAGTTGGGCGCTATTATTTTCAGTTTGTCGTCATCTGTGAGCAAAGAAGTGTTATTTACAGCTTCTTTGATTGTTTCAGCCCTCGTTTCACATTTTTCGTCTTTGGAAATCCGACGCGAATTTTCTTCGATTGAGTCCTCAATGCATTGCAATGAGATTTCTGGTGGACCTATCAGTGAATTTTCTTCGGAACTGGCCTGAAGTCAAAATAAGACATGTTTTGTTATTAAAAATTTGGGTATGGATTAGAATACATAATAAAATCCCTTGAAATCCGATCAAATTCGTGAAAATCCCTTGAAATTCTTAGAAACCTTTTGAAATCTCTTTAAATTCCTCGAAATTCCATGACAAGATTTAAAATCCCTTAAAACTCCCAGAAACATTTTGAAATCCCTTAAAATTTCACGAAAATCTTCTAAATATCTTAAAATTCGTTGAAATCTCTTAAAATTGCCAGAAACTTCTTGAAATTCTTTAAAATTCTACGATAATATTTAAATTCCCTTTATATCCTTTAAAATCCATTGAAATTATTAGAAATCTCATGAAATTCCATGAAATCCTTAAAAATTTTATAAAATCTTTTTAAAATCATTAAAATCTCTTGATTCTCTTAAAATTCCTAGAAATTCGATGACAACATTTAAAATC
>JAUESH010000033.1:5361764-5372998 GCA_032275165.1 Synergus magnus
GTTGCGAATAATCCTGTGGTGAATTGGAATCACCTTCGTGATTATTCTAATTTGTAGTTTTGCTTTAATAAATCTGGATTTTTTATGCCTCGCCGGCTTTTCCCCATAAATTCAGTGTTTTTATTGTAGAATTTCCCTGTAATCAAACTTCAAACTAAATTTAAAGTGTAGTGGGATTTTAGGGAGCTAATATCATCAAATTTCAAACTAGAGATTGCCAAGCCACCTAGGGCGAAGCAATCCACGACAAAACACAATGTGTGTAGCGTTCAAATGCAACTAGATAAAAAGTTTTGAGGAAAAATTGCGGTTTGTTGAAAAGCATGTTGCTTTTGATATAGTTAGGCGAATAGTTATTTAAATGATTTGAGATTGATAAGTTTCGAACAAAATAATTCAAGAGTGTTCTTGATAAGACTAATGTTTCTTTAGTGTTGTAATAAAGGTTATGCTTTGAATGTAAAATTGATAATGGGAAAAAATTAAGGTCTCATATGCGCGACTTTGTAGTTGTTTGTAAAAAGAAAAGTTTGTTGACGCATTGCAATTTGTTGTTGAAATTTTGAGTATGAAATATGTAAAAGTTTAAAGAGACTTGTGTGAATTGATAGTTTAAATTTTTTTTGTCGATAGAAAGTTGTGCATTCATGTTGAAAATAAATTTAATTTGTTGCTAAAGAATAGGCATTATCAGAAATCTCCGAAGGTGATGCAAAACATTCGATAGCTGGGGGATTGAGGTGCAAAAATGACTGTAGTCGCTCAGTTTTTTTGATTCAACACCAGGAGAGAATATTTGCATGACGTGACGGAAGATTATGCAGAGATGCTATTCTGAGCAAAAATAATTTTTGAAAAAGAAGCAAATTGAATGTTTATTTAAAGATTGAAGAATAAATTGATGAAAAAAAAATTTTTTTATTTAAAATTAAATTTAAGATGAGCATTTAGTTGATTTGAAATAGACACATTGAGATCTGCGAAAATTCATGGAATGATCGCAAAAGGATTTCAACATTGCGGAAAAATTCACCTTGGGAAGAATTGAGAATGCTATTTTGCCAAAAAGAAGATGTGGGAAACTCGATGAAAATTTAGAATAATGTATGAGCAAAAATAAAAGATTGTTGTTGAAATAGATTGCGAGACCTTGAAAATTTGATGTGTTGCATGGAGAAGTCTCGCGAACGACCGCAGCACACTCCATGAGAATCTGCGAAAAAGGGTTAGCGCAGTCAATTGCTCCAGACAGATGTTTCCCTAAATAATTTAAGTTATGGCAAAAAGAATGTGTGAAGGCTAAATTGTGCATTTTGATAAAATTCAAATGATTGCAGTAATATTGAAATTATGATAAGCGAAAAAGATATCTCCTTCACCGAATCCGCTTTTCCTAAAATAAAGCGAGATAGGACATAACCGGAAAGGTGATGAGATTCTAAAATTGACAAAATTGACAATCCCAGAAAGATTTGTCGAAAACCATAGAAAAAATTGATTAAAGTGAAAATTGACATTTATTGACAAGAAAAGTCTCGTTATTTAATTTACAATTTAAAAATGTTTTAAAATATTAAATGCGTCATGACTTAATGTAACTTTTGAAATTTTTGATGTGGCCGATAAGTGGCAGTTGACAGGTTACAAATTAAAATAATGGATTTGGACTAAAATGCGCTTTTATACAATTTTGTAGAAGATTTTTGGAGTAAAATTGCAAATTAAAATTGTTGTAGAAAGTTAAAATGAGCCTATGAGTTAAAGCAGAAAACCAAGATGTGAAGCTGCTTGCCGCGTGGCGAAAAACCGGAATCCAAAGCGATGCAGATAGATGAACTTCGGAAAATCGAGGCGTCCCTCGTGTCCGTTGAGGCAGCCTGGCATGGGTAGAGTCCAAGATGGAGTTGACGTCCTTCTCGAAATTTTCAGCTTGGCTCCAAAAATGATGTTGGCGGCGAAAAATTGGCTCAGGAATGATGGTGGTCCGAAATCCAGAGTTATTGGCACTTGGTGACGCAACGGTGTTGCAAGGATGTTTGTGGGCAGATCGGGGTGCGACGAAGGTGGATTTTTATCGATAAGTAAAAGTGGACTCGTCCAGCGTCCATTCACTATTTCTCACCTCGCTGTGGATTTTCTTCAGAAAGTTGCGTTGAGTTCAGTTAACGGTGTCACCAGTATTGTGATAATGTGCCCGTATCAGAATTGTTGCGTGACTCAATCAAACGTCGGGGTCACCAATATAGCGATGATGGGTGTCGCAATTAATTGTTTCATTACTAGACTGGTCTAGGTCTATAAATAAGTTCACACCACAATTTAGTCACAGATAATATTTATTAGACATGTGCATTGCACGCACAGTCGAGAACACGTCGTATTCCTCCGGCTGCCCGTCACCAAGTGTACGGGGCAATATGGCGTTGCCGAGAACATGAAGAGTGGGGATGGCTAGAGAGTCAACCCTTCGGCACGGAGTATATAAAAAGTATACGATGGAAAACTCAATGATAAATTTATGACAATGGTATTTCCCTACAACATCCATGTTACACCCTCCGCCTTGTGGGAGTTCGAGATAGTAGCCGAAATTTGGTCCAGCAAACCCAATTCAGTCTCAAAATCAAATACCGTCTCCGGGTCAATTTCCATCTCTAATGCGTCTTCCGCCAAGTTGTCTACTTCCTGGAATTTCCTTTTATGGTTCCCTTCAATTTTTATATTTAAGACCCCTTTAAGACTTTCAATGATCTTAGACCAATCCCCCCGAATATATTTTGTCTTGTTAGAATTCAGAATTGTAAAATTCTGTCTAAATCCAAATGGTCTTCTTTGGCAGAACGTTTCATGAAATACAGACTTGACCCGGGGTCAAGCTGTGACAGGATTGGCAAGTAAATGCCAATCTAGAAGCTCCTGACAACCCGGAAACTTTCTCTCTCCAGCGATGCTCCTCTGATCACTCAACTCCATCTTGAACCTGGAACACTTAAACAAAATCTGTCCGGTTTGGAGTCTAAAAAAGTGAATCATTTTTTTCATAAACAGTCTTTATTAGGCCTCTTGGCACTCCTTATCTCGATGAATTTAGCACGCAACCAATATGCGGAAAGAAACAGTATATATTATATTTTAAAAAAAGTCTTTAGGGCAGAACCCTATTGGTTTTTTTTTAATCCAGAGGCGCTCCGCCTCCAACTTCCTGACCAAATTGTGGTACTCCAGGTACCGCTGCCTGCGGAGTTCCGACTATTCCTTTTCCGCCTGGGCGGTCTCAAGCTCCTAGCGGCTTCCCTCTCGCGTCTCTTCTCCTCCTCCTTGCTCTTTTACTCTTCCGCCTCCATCCTCTTCTCCTGCTGCTCTAGCCGGAAGACACGTAGAGCCTCTGAGCTCCGGCGACGGCTCACCTGCTTAGCCTATAACCGGGCCTTCCAGAGTACTTCTCTCGTCTCCCGACTGAGCGCTGGTTTGTTGGGGGCCCTCACCAATTCGCGGTACCCGCCCTCGTACTTTCGAAGGTCAGCTACTGGACCGTCGCCCCCCATTCATACTCCTGAGAAGTAAAGTTCAGCCCCGACAAATTAATGGGCACTTCGGACGGGCGATGTTCCTCGGAGAGGCCCAACTTCTCCCTGAATAGTCGATGAACGTGACGGTGAGGGTGGTACCGGATCTGGCGCTCCGGGTCTCCGGCTTTCCTCTGCGCTATCCACCGCATTGCGTAACACCTTTCAAGGTATTCCATCAATGAGGGTTCGGCCCTCTTTTTGGAGTCTAGAGTCTTTTTTAGTGGGGTGAATTTATTCAGTCTGAGGTAATTGAGTTATGTAATACATTGAACATCACCACTTGCGCTCTCATTATTATGCACCCTTTCAAGTTTGAAGTCGTTAATGTTTGAATTACTCTTTAGATTTTTAAGTTCATTACATTGTTGGTGATATTTCCTTTTTAACTATATACGTTACAAAGATCTTTTTTATTATGCCACGATTTTGCTTAACTATTAGAATGAACAACTTCCATGCACCATAATAATTCTACTCTTGGTGCAGTTTCCTGAGGATTAACATGGTTACTTTATTTGGTATATTAGCAGCTGGTCCAGAAGGATTATCCGTTATCTCAGGCCTTGCCTCAAATAATATTTGATCCGGTTCTACGGTTATAATTTTTCCTACGTGTTTCACACTTTTCGCATGATGCACAAGCCTCTCGAATCCTTTATCGCACGAAGAAGACTTCGCTGGATTGCAAAAAGTACATATGAATCTGTACTCATCTTGTGGATCTTTTTTAGCCCATTCTGAAACGAGCGTTCCGTTACAGTCTTTCCATTGAAACCTATTATTCTGGAATTTATATCGGCTGGTCATAGTGGTCATTTTGAATTTCAGACTCCTAACTTTTATGATTATTTAAACCTCAGAAACCTCAAATATATTAATACTGGTTAATGTTTTTAATAAAATTAAAACATTTAAGAAAGTAATCTGACTTTATTATACGGAAAATATTGTTTATATATAATTCCTAATTGAGAAGCAATTAGTATTACTAACCTGTATTTAATTAATTTCTTGCAAACTGAATTCGGAAGAGCTGAATTTCGAGCTTTTTTTAGTGAATATCTATTTATTCGATGATAAATATAGTACAGCATAAATATAGTATTACTGAAACGCAATTTACAGTTTGATAGAAATTAATATTTATGGGAGACCGGGGCAAATCGTGACATTTTTTGGTTTTAAATTTTTTCTGAAAAAAGTATTTGTGGTAGAAAATTCGTTTCTGCTGTTTTCACACTATTAAACCTTCTACAAACAGTATAATTTTTTTTAAAGTCATCTGTCATATCACTTTCAAAGTGCAACATGAAATGTCGTACTCTGTCTTGTGTCATGAATTGCCCCAGTACTGGGGTAAATCTAAATCGTGACAAGCTATCGGGCAATTCATGACATTTCTTTCATTGATTTTAAATATCTTAATTCATTCTGTTCTTGTAATTTATATGAAAACTGATAACATGTACTCTCTGAGCATAAGTTTTTATTGAATTAACTTTACAGAAAAAGAAAAATAAGAAAAAAAATTATAATGCTCAGCTTTCGTTTTCAGAAGTGTCATTAGGTATTGACGACTTTTTTCGGGCGTCACGTCCTCGGCGAGCTGGCTCTTTTTCGGAATGCTTTTTCTTGATATTATTGTTGGGTTTTTGTTTTTTTTTTTGTGTTCTTTTCCTCCATTAATTTGTCGATTTCGTCTTCATCAGTCATTATGACAGTCTTTCTGCGTTTTCGTCCTCTCGTCGTGGTTTTTCTTTTGCCCGCTTTTGGAAATGCTCCAATTGACTGCAAGACCTGATCAAGAGGGATTTCTTCGTCGTTGACATTAGACTCTGGAGTTGGAGTGCTTTGCCGTGATTCGTCAGATTTCTCCGATGGTCTATCCGTCATCTGACTCGGTAAAAAATTGATTTCTTCGAAAATATTAGAATTGAATGGAAAGATTCCTGCTGCTTGGAATCCAGCTTGGATGTTTCTAGACCTTGCAGCTAAAGGAAACGAATCTGTGACGATTGAAGGAATATTATAAATCGACATTGTTCTTCCAGGATTATTCGTCATCCAGTAATCGCAATGTTGATTGTAAGCTTTTTTCGTTGGGCCAAAAACGCTTCGGTCCAGTGGATGGAGCTTGTGTGAACAGTGGGGTGGTAAAGATAAAACTGTGATATTGTTTTGTCGACAAAATTGGAGAGCAGAAATCGAGATTTGCGACTGGTGGTTGTCGAGAATTAAAAGCACGGGATTCTCCGCCGAAGGCTGAGAGTGGCTTCGGAAATGCTCCAAAAACAGTAGAAAACCTTCGGCAATCATCCAGCCACTTTTGTTCGCACTTCTAGCGCTTCCGATTGGCGCATTAGATAGAAAGAGAGGCTTGAAATGTACTCGAGGAAAGACAAAAAAAGGCGGAATAAAATTTCCTTAGGCCGACGCAATCAATGCCATTGTCACGAGTAGCCCCCGTTCTTCAGATGTAATTCTTCCAATTTGCTTGAAACCTCGTCGACTCACAATTTTGTTTGGTGTTTGTACGGTCGACAGTCCAGTTTCATCCATATTGTAAATAGAACGTGGCGCATAGTGTACTCGATAGTAAATTTTTTTTAAATTCGTAAAAAATTCGTTTACAGTCACTCTATTGAAAGCTGTAGCTCGAGCGACGCTCGTAGCTTGAGGCTTACGTATGGACAAATTTGAGTGCCGTTTAAGGAATGAAGTAAGCCAATCTTCTCCAGCAATGTTTCGCTCCTTCCAAGAGAGTGGCATAATCAAATCCAGTTTCCTTGCGTATTCGAAAGCTAATTTTCTAATCTCCTTTGGCGATAAACCGAAATAAATATCCGAGGCTTCCAAAATGTAATTCACTAATGCTGCTTCCTGTTGAACACCAAAAGTCTGAACATTTTTTTTATAAATCGTATAAATTATTTATTGTCAAAATTACCGATGTTAAACCTGGTCGAATGATTTTTATCCCTTCAATATCTCCAGACTCGCAGTGACGGCTCAAAGACATTCTGCCAACTCCATACTTATTTGCAGAAGCTGTCACAAATAATTTGCTATCCAATACGGCCGAAATTGCCTTTTTCATTTTTTTCTCGTCTACGGCTGGAGTCTTGCGAGAATAATTGCGCACCATTGTCGACTGGAAATGAAGAATTCACATTATTTTATTAAAATCTTCGATTTTTAGAACAAAAAACACATTTTAATTGAAAAAGCAATATTTAATGTTTCACGAATTACCCCAGGGGCACGTGTCACGGAATGCCCCAGCGTCACTTTTTATCTGTGACGGTCCACAAATCACAAACGATAGAAAATGCATCAGTCTGAGTCACACACGTGTTGTATACAAGCATGGCTAACAAGTAAAACTTACTGTTCGAAATCGGGAAGTATTCGATGACTTTTTATAACAAAATTTTCGAGAAATCGAAATTTTACTTTGATGAGTCGAAAGCACTTTATTCACCACTGACAACGAAACGTCGTAAATACGGTACTCAAAGTTTATCCCCATATAGAGGGACATAGCGCCCATCTACCGTTGGGAATGCCGGTTTCATCTAGAAAAAATATTACAGTTAGGCCCGAAAAAAATTTTTCGTGTTGTCACGAAGATGCCCCGGTCTCCCCTATAATTTATCAAGTCGTAAAGCTATTAGGTGGAATATTAAAAAACATTTTTTCTGAACATTACATGCAGTAGAATTAAATTATTAAATTAGAATTAAATTGTAGGAATTATAGGTTTGAGATTTACTTTTAATGCTTGTAAATGTACTTTACTTTCTTAAGATATTGTTACAAACAATTATCCTGACAGACCTACATTGTAACGGTATTACAAGAGCCCCCCATATCGTAAGTAATATATCCATACCTGACGTCACGTGATCTGAGCGGGAGACGCTGTCACTACCAAGCTTACACGGAAAAAAGTTTGGGTAGGTGGCTGCACTAGCAGTAGTAAGCAGCTCCACCGTGCGTGTGGTGCAGATACTGCGCCATATTCAAGTGAACGGATACTCCAAACGTGCGTCGAAATTCTCTCCCGATAGCGTTTGGCGCACTGCTTACCAGCAAGTTCGTGCAACGGCTATACCATTGTGGGACAAAATCTCGCCCACAACGAGAGAGCGGCTTTACGAAGTCGAAAGCAAATCGCTCTCCTAGCGTTTGGCACGGACTTTCCACGTACTGGGAAAGCCGATTACCCAAACTTCTTTCCGTGTAGGCGAAGCGTCCATCCGCTCAGTCCCGTTTTGTCTCCCGTTGTGCCTCGTTTACGTGAGACGCACTGTGAAACATTGTCCTGCGCCTTTATCGGATCACCCTGCCAAGCTGCCATTTTTACCAGATTCAGGACGCTGTCCTTAAATTTTTCACCGCTACGACGTGGGTGCTGTATTGCCGGGGCCTTGATGGTTTGAGGTTGGATTGCCTCAGTGTTTTGCCTGCCGCTGTATCATTCGCCATGTCCAGGACTTGCTCGCAGACACTACGTGTCCCATCGTTTCTTTCTTCGAACGTTACCTTACTTCCGAGAGCCACGCCGCCCTTTTTTTTCGCTTCGTCTTCCAGTTGTACTAGAGGTAAGCTCGTTTTCCTTTTCTCTCGATGAGAGCATCTTTATTTTAAATAAAGACTTTTATTTTATATGTAAAATGTTGAGTCGTGATTGACTCCACCCGTCACATGTGAAAAACCACATCCCTCCAATTTCTCATTTCCTACGAATAAGTAGCCACTCCAAAACGACTTATAAGTTGGCGCCCAACAGTAAAGACCCCAAAAGTAATCCTTTTGTTTCAATGTGCTTTAGAGCTGGGGTAGTTGAAGTCAAATTCGACCTGAAAATTTGAATTTGTGTGGCAGTGGGGGGCTTGATTTTATGATGACATGTTCGTAAGTTTTAAATTTGAGCGGTAAAATGCTAATTTTCTATTTATTTATGATAAAAAGTGATAATAAATTAAAGTAAACTTGTGGAAATTAGAATTATATAAAATTACCATTGTAGAAGTTCAAAATACTAGAAAAAACCGTTGTGGAAGTATAAAGTAAGCTTGCGGAATTGAAATTTTTGGAATTTAGCGTCCTAACGGTGAAAATTACGCCCCTCTCTCCTTCACCTGAAATAGCATGAAGTGTAGTGTGGCAGCCAGGGAGCGCCATTTTGAATTGATGACGTGGCGATAAGAGAGAGACAGAAGATAGAGCGAGGCGTAGAGCATAGCTCAGACGCTGCGATTTTTGTCTGAGGGTCCCGTCCCATGCGGGCGCAAAACGCAAAGCGTAAAATGAATAGTCAATTACAGAACAGTTTTAGATTTCTGTCTTCTCAAAGGTGTTCTGTCATTGGCTGTTCGTTTTGCGCTTTGCATTTTACGCCTGCATGGGATTCCACCCTGACACGGCCACGGGTCCTTTCTCCCTTTCCTAGCGGTGCAAAGGCGATGCGCGTACGGTTCACGCGTTAAGCGTGAGACAAGAGAATAAAGTGTATGGAATAAAGTTTTGTGCTGGCGGGTTTTGCTACGAAAAGTAGATTTAAAATTGAAAAAAGAATTAATGTACTTAAGGTTGGGAAGAGGCAAAGCAAATAAGAAAATGGATAAAGGGAAAAAGAATACGGAGAATGTGCAAAGCGAGGAGATTGAAAAACAACCAAATGAGGAACAGACAATTCCAGTAAATATAAATAGTAGTGAAACGTTGACAGAACAGATAAAAAGGGGGGAAAATAGTTCGAAAGGTGCAATACCGAAACAAAACCAACAGCCACGCATACTAAGACAGGACAGTGGGGACAGTGAAATTGAAATGACAGGTGAGGTTAGGAATACCAGGACCACGAATATAAGACAAAATAGAGAAGAAAGTTGAGAATTTCCGTTGGGGGAAAATAATGAATTTGATTACATGGAAAGTATTAGGAAAGAAATGATAGAAATAGATAGAAGGGTAGAAGAAATGGATAGAAGAAAATTAGAAATAGATAAAAGAAAATTAGAATGCGAGATAAGAAGGGAAGAATTAAGGGAAAAAGTGGTAAATGTTTCACAAGGAAGGGAAATAGACAATAGAAGAGTTGAGGAAACATTTAACTTAAATTCAGACATACAAAGGGGTAGAAAATTTTTTTATGAAGCGGAGGTTTTGATAAAACATCAGGATACTATGATTAGAGATATGCGAATGAAGGAATAGAAGATAAATTAGATAAACTGATGGATTTAGTTTTAAATACACAAAGCCCAGCAGCACAAAGCTCCCTCTTAAACGACAATACTACTAGACAAAATGGTACAAAAAGAAGGAGTAACGTCCATTTTGCGTATGATTATGACACAATAGGGGCAATTTTAGGGCTGAATTTGAAAACCCAAGGGATAGTTCAAGAAGGGTTCCAATCAGAGAAAAAAATACAGAGTCTAGGGAAGATTTACAGGCTGCATTGTTCCCATTTGGAATGATCCAAACTAATACGGGGTGGCCCTTAAGGCTCCTTAACAACACTGAAGACAGCTCTACTTATTTTTTAAAGAATTTGCTTAGATTTGGTAAGGGATACTGAATTAGCGATGCGGATGTTTTAGAGAACTTAGACACAGTATTATCAGGAGAAGCCCAGGGTTGGTTCCAAGTAAACAAGAGCAATTGGACACCTTGGATGACTTTATTTTTTATTTTAAAGAAGCATATATAAATAAAAGATATATTGAAATAGTAATGAACAAAATTAAATTTAATAGTAAAATAAAAGTGCAAAATATCCATGCGTTTATTACAAAAATGAAGCAATTGTTCGAAAAGCTATCCGCAACCCCAACTCAAGAGTGGCAATTACGTAAAACGTATGAAAATCTGCGCATTCAATATAAAGTGTATATTTCTAGAAACAGTTTTGCCAACTTTAACGAATGAGAAATGTTAGATAGAGAATGGGAATGTTACGTCCTGCCTAATATAATTGCTAACCGACCTAATTGGCAACAGACTCTATTTCTCTTAAACTAATCCCTCGTTTTACTTTACAAGTTAATGTAAATGTGGGGACGAGGACAAGCCAAATGAATTGAAATTTTGTTAAGTTTGACAAATTTATTAATCTAAAGTTACAATGATTTGGTTACAAACAAGTTATTTTGTAAAATATTGACCCTTACGACGAATTAATGAGCCTGGACCCTAATTCTTCAGTATTGTTGATAGTTGGCTTACCGGTTGTTGTCGTTGTGGATGTATTGATTTTAATCCTTCTCCTAAATCCCTTCTTAGCTTCACCTTAATTATTTTTAGAACTTCGCTGAACTTCACTTGTCAAAATTTGTAATCGTTTATTATTACTTCGTTGAACTTCTCTTTGTCAGAATTTGTAATCGTTTATTATCACTTCGATGAACTTCTCTTGTCAGAAATTGTAATCTTTTATTATTACTTCGTCGAACTTCACTTGTCACTTGGAATGTGCTTCACACTCCGAACTATAGGTTTTCCGAGATTAGGGATTCCGAAACTGTATACACTCCGAATTAGGTTTTCCAAAACTAGTTTTTCCAAGACTGATTTCCTTTCTGGGACTTGCCGCTTAAGTACCAAATCTGGACCTTGGCTCGTGTAGGGCCACTGGCGATGCGAATGTGTTAGTGC
>JAUESH010000033.1:5388933-5405567 GCA_032275165.1 Synergus magnus
TCTAACATTAAATTTTGCCACTCAATTTTGCGAATAGTGCCAATGGAACCATTAACTAATCCATGCTGAATGTTTATGTTTTTACGTAGCATTATACGCGAATTAATACCAATACGTAATGTACCAACCATTCCTCTACATTTATTGGAATCATGCAAAGTATCTTCTCCTTCCCATTTATCATGATTTTCGTTTACAATTTTACAATATGTTCAAAAAAAACTTTCTTTTTAAATTGAATTTTGGTACCACTACAAAGCTTCCTTTTTGAGGAAGCAAATAAAAAATTTTTTTTAAAACGAGTGATAAGCCATTGCGCTCAGAAAAAAAATCACATTCTACGATGTGGCAGTTCACTTTTGTAAATAATTTACTATAATGATTTAAAAGTTTCGATACTTTATACAGGAGTCACAAATATAAAATAAGGTAATGAATTATATATTTTGGTTTCTAAATTCCTTAGTTAACAACAGTACCGAATATACAAATTTTGAAGCTATCTTTAAGAATTTTTGTTTAAAAAGTGGATAATTACACGTTTTTACATTTGACACTTCATTTAGTAATTTAATTTAAACTTACCTGATTATTTTTTATGGTATTTTATCATAAGAAAGAGCTTTCTAGTCTCTTTTCCTTTTAATTTTCGAACTTTCTTTGCTGTTGCTGATAATGACACCATTTTTACAATTTACAAATTTAATCGAAGGTTTTTCAAATTCGTCAAATTTCGAACTGACATTTATGTCATAACAACTTTGTTTTTTAAATGGTAACCGTTACCAATCTTGCTTCAACTTCCAATGTCAAAATAAAGAATTCAAATGTTTTAATCTCAAAAGATCTTTATCAAAACAGAATATAATAAAAAAAGAAAATAAAATCAAATAATATTCTCAAATATAAGAAAAGGAGGAGATATAAGTAGGAAGTACAAAAAATTCAAATATACAAAATATACAAAAATTTTTTCTCACAATAAAAAAGCACCCCGAATTGTGAGAGGCGAGGGGACTCAAAATAAAAAAGCACCACGAATTGTGAGAGGCGAGGGGACTCATAATATAAAAACACCCCGAATCGTGAGTGGCGAAGGAACTCACAATAAAAAGGACCCCGAATTGTGAGAGGCAAGGGGACTCACAATAAAAAAAATCACCCCGAATTGTGAGAGACGAGGTGGCAACGTACTTGTTAACGAACGCACGAGCGGATAATGTCTATAAAAGTCAGGTATACAAGTGTACACCTGCTTTTGAAGTATCATTGGAATATTTTGAAATATTATTGAATTATTTCGGAATTGTACGCTGGAGATTTTTAATTTTTTTAACCATGGGCAGATTGGTCTCGAACTTTCACATATTTTTCTACATAATGCAAGGTATTTGTAGGCAAAAAACAGTGATCGTGCCTCAAGAATTTCCTAATTAAGAAAAATCGAAAAAATTTTCAAAATTTTTTTTTGACGTTTTCTTTTTGTCTATAATGTCCCATAATTTTTTCGGAACATCCCTCCATTGGGACCCATAAAATTTTTTCCCCGTCGAAATCGGTCCAGCCGTTTCCGAGAAAACAATGTTTTTCGATTTTTCAACTCACCGCCATAACTTCCATATTGAACCTCATATTAGTATCAATTCAGAGTGAAAATGTCGAACAGATTCGGCCGGAGGCAGCTTATACATGCTTATCCTGTTATGCCCTTTCTTAAGACGAAGATCAATTTGATTCTTATTACCATTAAATTATAGGAGATTATTATAAAAGTAATCCTATGAGGCCTTAGCTCATAGAAACCAAATTTTTTTTCGATATGTACAAAAAAAATTGTTTGCCATTTTTTTAAATAATAAAATTTGTCTTCAAACTTAACTAAAATAAAACATAATTCGTTACTAGATAAGGTATGCATTTTGAGTTGCTCAAAAATAAATAAAAAGCGCCTTCCAATTTAATGCCGACTGCGATATCATTGTATTAAATTTGACGTCAGAAAACAATTTTTTTAAATATAATTTAAGATGCAGGCAAATGGTATAGCCCGATAAGCATGTCAAATCTGTTCCCGCTCGTATTAGGCTGAAATTTATATCAAATATGACGCAAAGTGAGTGATTCTCGCCTGCTCGGCAGCTAGGCGGGAATCGTAGACAAGCCTAAACAGTCGCAGAACCCTGTCCCTCTTCGCATCCATTCCTCGGGTGATTCCCGACAGTAGGACAAAAAACAGTATGTATACTTCAGGCGCCAAGGAGGTGATTCTCTATCGCATGTGAGTCTACACTCGGCGTAGGCGTAGATGCCTTGACAACGGGACGTGATGCCTCGCCTCCGGGTCGCTCAACATGACATCGCGGCCTGTTGTCTCAGCATCTGCGCCTGCACCTCATTCTGGTCTCACATACGAACGGGAATCACCTTCATGGCGCCCTTAATACACAATATACTATTTCCCTTTTCTTTTTCATTTTTCCATCATTCATATTTTCTACCCTATCTTTATCCCTTTTATTTTTTATTCTTTCATCATTCATATTCTTTACAATATCCTTTTTCATTTTCTTAACTAATCGTTCTTGCTATATATAATCGACACAGTCAGTTCTTCTTTTTTTTATTCACACATTCTATTCTCATGTTTTTAACCCTATTTGCTTTTCTTTTATTTTCTAACATTGAGTAGTGCGTCTTGAAAACAAATTCATTGAATTTTAAATTAAATAAATTTTTAGTACACGGTGAGAAAACTCGGGGGTTTAGCGCAAGAGAGTTCATGGTATTAACGCATGGACTATTTATCAGGCGCATATCGCAGGTGTCTTTTGCTTTATTTCCTAAGATTTCATTAGCTGAGAGAAATTTCCAAGAGCCTCCACGGACTTTTTCGGTATGTCTTTTGCGACTCACGGAAAAAGTCCGTGGAGGCTCTTGGAAATTTCGATCGGCTAAGTTCATGGTATTAGAGCACAGCAGCGCTTGCTATTAACCGAAGTAGCTCTTGGCATTTTTGCATGTGAGCTGTGCTTATTTTTCGTGGGGTTGCATCGTGCGATTAGTGGAAGCATCCATTGAGATTATATAAGCATCCATTCCAAGAGATAATCCTTGCTATTAAAGCATGACATGTGTTCACGCGCTAATGCCTAGATTTTTCTCTCTGTGTACATGGCCAGGAATTTGGACATGTACCTTAATATACATTCAGTGAAGTTGGCAAAACATTAAAAAATGACGATTTTTATGGTTTCTACTAATAGTAATTAATACTAATATTAAACCATAGAATTCATCAGAATCCTAAATAGAGGGTGAAGGGGTCACGTAATCGAGGGGGGGTCGCGTAATCAGAGGTCACGTGACCGATGAAGAGGTCTATAAGAGCGTATGTCATTTGGCCATGGGGGGGTCAATAAGGGTGCATGTAACGTGGTCAAGGGGGGGGGGTAATAAGGGCGTAGGTCACATGAACTGGATTCAATAAGGGCATATGGCACATGGTCGGGGGGTTCACGTGATCAATGGAGGGGTCAATAAGGGCATGTGTCACGTGGGAGTCAATAAGGGCGTATGTCACATGGGCTGGATTCTTGACACAGCGGCAGCGGGGGAGATATTTTTAAGATATGAAGAGAAATATATTTAAAATCGTTTAATATTTTTATTATTACAGTAAGCAAGTGACAACTTTGCTATTAAATTTTAAAGCGTGGGATAAAGTTAGTGACTAGCGAAAAGTTTCAAATATAAGGTTTGCCTTAACGATTTTTTTAATAAAAATATGAAAATGTGATTTTTAACAGTGAGAACTTCTTTTAAAAAAATAAACATCTCAACCCTTACGCTGTCAACGTTTTTTTGGTACCTTGTCGCTGTCAATGGGGGTCTGTGAGAACCAAGGGGTTTTTTTTATTTGTTAAAGTGATAGAAAAAATCTAATAAAATTTATACGTCATTAGACCTTCTAATTTATGGATCAGTCGAAGAATAACAGGAAAAACATTTTTCAAACAAATTATTGCACGTAAACAATTAAAAATAGGGAAAATATACCATAATGTTTAAACAGTTACAACTTTGTAAAAAATTAATGAAATGTGTAATAAAAGCCGTCAAATTAAAATTCAAATGGTAAATTTCTTTTGGGTCTCATAGACCCCCGTTAAAGGGAAAGGGTTAATACCACTTACTTACTTATCCATAAATCTTAATTTTTGGTAGTGCTATGAACGTTAAGGTGACAATGCTACCCCTGCTACCTTTGAACATATTTTGTTTCTAATTAAGCTACTCTCTTAGTTTGAATTACATAAAAATAACTAATTGAAAAGCAAGTTAGTCACTAATTTGACTTAGTTATTATTTAATTAATTCAAATTAATTACTGACTCCTTGCTTTTCAATTAGTCATTTTTAACTAATTCAAATTAAGAGAGTAATTATAAAACTGAGAGAATTGAAATAATAATAATGTATTAAAAAATACGACGGTGCAGAGATGGTCTTCAAAATTTAAAAGCGGGAGCTTCAGCTTGAAGGATACCGATCGCTCTGGAAGACCCTCAGCAGTTGATGACGATCGCATTAAGTTATTAGTAGAAGCTAATCCAAAATTAACCGCCCGAGATTTAGCAGTTGACTCTATAAATTTCAAAAAGTACATGTTTTGGTTCCATATAATCTGTCTGAAAAAAATTGCATTGAGCGATATTTCATCTGTGATGGCCTCTTGAAACGAAACAAAAGGGTACCATTCGTGAAAATAATGATGACTGGAGTTAAAAAATGGTTTGTTCATGACAATATAGTGAAGAAACGATCTTAGTGGCAGGCTAGTGAACCACCAAAACAAAGACCAAAGTCGAACATACATCAAAAGAAGGTTATGCTCTGTGTTTGGTAGAATTTCAAAAGCATTCTGTACTATGAGCTGCTTCCCCAGCTGTCATTATCGCGAGAAGTGAGATACAGGTGAATTGCAAAAGTGATCAAGAGAGTGGGTGATTGGCTACATAAGCACGGTCTCGAGTTCGCAGCAGAAACGACCGAAATGTTTGTCCTCACCAGACACAGAAAGTTCCCAAGGCCGTTTAGTGCCGCTGTTTGTGACAAGAGCATTTTAGCAACTAAGCCTGTCAAGTATCTTGGACTAATGGTGGATGAGAAGTTGACTTTCTGGACTCACATCGACGAGGGGGCTGGTAAAGCAACTGCTGTGACTGGTATGTTGTCAAGACTCATGCCTAACATAGCAGGACCTAGAAGCTGCAAAAGGAGAGCCACGATGAGTGTTATCCATTCCAACACACTCTACGGAGCTGAGATTTGGGCAGATGCACTCAAAGTGGAGAAATAGTGGAAGCGATTGTCCAGAGAAGTGGAGCACAGCGTGTCGCGAGTTCCTGTAGGACTGTAGTGTAGTGCCTATCGACCTTATAGATATTGAGCAGAAGCGTGTCTATGAACGCAAGCAAATAGAAGAGGACCGGTCACACATCAAGGCGCAGGAAAAACTGTGTATCATTCAGGAACGGGAGAAGAAATGAGAGACCACTCTGAAGGGCAGGTGGACTAATCGGCTGTTTAGGACGATCATATCATGGATAAGCCAAGTTCGTGCTGAGGTAAATTTATACCTCACTCAATTCTTGACAGGGAATGGTATGTTTTATGCCTACCTGTTCAAGTACAAACGAAAGGGCAGTCCACTTTATGTCTACTGTCCAGAGAAGGTGGACGACGCAAACTACACTTTCTTCGACTGTGATCGTTGGATAGCAGCGAGGGAGGGTTTTACATGAGGAGCTCTGTGAGGATCCAGAGCCAGACAATATCGTTTCTCTAATGTTACAGTCCCAAGAAAATTGGGGTGTTGTAGCAAGCTACATCGAGACCATACTTCGAATTAAACAGAAGGAGGAGCGAAAATCTACAGATTGATATGCCACATGGACACTGGTTGCGGCGTAAAATGCTAATGTCCCTGAAATAATGCGAAAGCGGGTCCAGGGTTATGGGTTTAAGAGCTAGGGGGTGGTTTTAGAAGGTAGACCCAGTCCAGAGGAGTCCCACATATTGTGCATAAATGCATTTCCACCTCCATAACAAGAACTGTAACCAGTTTGAGAAATTGATGCAAAATATTTAACAGAAACGGTCAAAACTGGCGAACAGAAAAGGTGTTGTGTTCCACCAAGACAATACAAGGCCACAGGTGTCTTTGGTGACCAGCAAAAAGTTGGACGACTTTGGCTGGGATGTCCTGTCGCATCTATAAAATTATTTGGTGATATCAAGGATGTCAAAAATATTAAGTGTAATTTACATACATGTGTTTTAAATGTACGCCCCTGAATCTAGAGTACCCAATGTTACTACAGCACTGATCTCTTGTGTGCGTCGCGCTGTAGGCTGATGGCGTCAGTCACGAATGTTCGCTCGTTACTACGTGTAATTTTTTGTCTACGATGTTAAATAAAGTTTGTGTAATCCGAGTTTTTGGTGCGAGTGTGATTGCTGGACTTTGAACAATGGCGGACAGGATTGACGTGACTTCGATTAATAAGTTTGATGGTAAAGGCTATCAGCAATGGAGGTTTCGAATAGTCTGTGCTCTGAAAGCAAAGGGTGTGTACGATGTCGCCTCAGGAACAGTGACACAACCTGGACCGGAAGAGGCGGCGCCATGGTCAGCTTGGTCAAAAAATGATGTGATCGCTAATTTCACGCTAACGGCGGCCATGGACATTTCTCAAATTACTCTAATTGAGAGTTGCATATCGTCGAAAGAAATTCTCGACAAGTTGGACTCAGTGTACCAACAAAAACCAGAATTTAATAAAATAATGATTTTGGATAGATTTCATCAGGTAAAATTAAATCCCGGCGAATCTTTGGTACAACACGTGGCCAAAATTGAGAATCTAGCGCGGCAAGTAAAGGAGACCGGAGAGACGTTGAGCGACGTTGTCATTGCTACGAAAATTCTAGGAACTTTACCAAGCAAATATCGAAGTTTCCGACAAACATGGCTTTCTATGGATCCGGAAAAACAGACGTTGCCAAATCTTACAGCGAGACTTTTGGACGAAGAAGCTAGTTTAACTTCAAGGGAAGAGCAAGAAATGGCTTTTCTTGCATCTTCAAGTCAAAAAACTGCTTCTCAAAACTCTAACACAAAAGACGTCAAATCCGAAAAGTCTAAATTTGACCTGCATAAAGTGAATTGCTACCACTGCCGTGAAAAGGGTCACTTCGCACGTAACTGCCGAAAACCAAAGAAGAAAGTTAGTTCAAAGGATCGAGAAGATAATCAGACGGCTTTTAGTGTTGAAGTCAGTGATGCTGTGTGCGCGATTCCCACATCCGCCGATGACAGGTGGCTCATGGACAGCGGCAATTAAAGGCATCGGTGCGATTAAAATAAAAAAGCTCCTAAATGGAAAATGGTACGAGTCTACAATTACGAACGTTTTGTACGTTCCAATGTTAAAAAGAAATTTGTTCTCTGAGGGTGTTCTAACCTCAAAAGGTTTAAAGGTGGTCAAGGAAAAATCTACAGCTGAAGTCTACGAGATAGGGAAGTTAGTGGCCAATGCGATTCGTACGTCGAATAATCTCTATACAATGCTGTTCTCTACGATTGTGCCTCCCGAGGTAAATGTTGTTTCTCGTGCCGATCTTAAATTGTGGCACGAACAGCTTGGCCATGTGAACGTAAAATCACTCAATGATATGATAGGCAAGAGTCTGATTGAAGGTGTAGAGATAACTGATAAGACTGTCTTTTTCTGTCAAGGTGGCCAATATGGCAAGTAGCATAAATTACCATTCGCCAGAAATAAACGAAGAAAAACTGTGCCAGGTGAATTTGTTCATATTGACCTATGTGGTCCCATGTCGTCTGAATCGGTTAGTGGTGCAAAATATTTTCTATTCATTAAAGATGATGCATCATCTTTTCTAAATGTGAAGTTTCTTAAGCATAAATCAGACAGCCTCGATTGTTTTAAAGAATACGTAAAAAAGAGTAAAAATAAATTCGGTTTCTCAGTGAAAGTTCTGCGCTCGGATAATGGGACGGAATTCTGCAACACCGAATTTTGTGAATTTCTTTCAAGTCAAGGAATCGAGTATGAGAAGACAGCTCCTTATACTCCGGAGCAAAATGCTCAACTAGAACGAGAAAACAGGACGGTGGTTGAATCTGCTCGGTCTATGTTTTATACGAAGGATCTGCCGAAATACCTGAAGGCTAAAGCGGTTAATACCGCAGTTTATCTGTTAAACAGACCGCCTTCAAGTCAAACTCCGGATACCACGCCTTACGAAATCTGGAATCGAAGGAAGTCTACGCTGAATCACGTCAAAGTGTTCGGGAGTGAAGCTTTTGAGCTTACACCTAAGGAAAAACATACTAAGCACGAACCTAAAGGAAGAAAACTCATTTTGGTCAGATATGATGGAAATTCGACCAACTACCGATTGTTTGATCAAAAGACGAAAAAAATAACTATTTCTCGAAATGTAATTTTCAACGAAAACTCTCAAGTCTATCAACCCAGGAAGAATGCAGTTTTGATTTCTTTCGAGCGCGAGAATATAGTACCGCAACAGATTCAGGAACTTCGACTGGAAAGAAACGAGCAATTAGAAGTCAACGATGAAGAAAACCTACCGAAAGATGACAACGAACCAGAGGAAGCTGGTGAACGAATTTTACGCCCTCGTGAACTTCTTCGTGCTCCTAATCGCTATCAAGCCAATTTCGTCGAAGCAGACATTCCACAGACCTACAAGGAAGCCATGATTGGCCCTGATGCTGAAAATTGGAAAACAGTAATAAACGACGAATTGGAAGCCTTGATGAAGACCAACACGTGGGATTTGGTTCTCCTACCAGTTGATAAGAAGAGCATTGGATCGAAATGGATCTTTAAGGTAAAAAGAGATTCATACGGAAAAATTCAACGCTACAAGGCAAGAGTAGTTGCCAAAGGTTACTCGCAAGTTGAAGGAGTCGACTACACAGAAACCTATGCACCAACAACGAGATGTGACACAATTCGTGTTCTTCTAGCAGTAGCTGTCAAAAGAAGAATGAAAATAATTCAATTTGACAACATAAAGAGAACGTTTCTACATGCCGACTTGACAGAGGAGGTCTATATGGATGTTCCGGATGGTGTCACTGACTCAAAGGAACTAGTCTGTAGACTAAAGAAGTTGTTATATGGATTAAAGCAGGCCCCACGATGTTGAAACCAAAAGTTTCACAACTTTCTACATGAATTTAGTTTTCGACAGTGCCAGGCCGACAGGTGTGTCTATGTGAGCGACCTCCAGGGAAATACTGTCTTAATGGTGTTTTATGTGGATGACGGTCTTCTTCTGGGACGGGATGTAACAACCTTGGAGAAGGTTGTCAATGAGCTGGAACGTACCTTCGAAGTGACAGCCAGTGAACCTAACCTCTATTTGAGGATGGAAATCAAAGAGAAGAAGAGGACAGTCCCAACTTCATTTCGGGAGCCAGCTACATCGATCGTCTGCTGAAAACTTTTCATCCTGAAGATGTCAACCCAATCAGTGCACCTGCTAATCCACATGTGTTGTTATCAGCTGATGTCAAGGATGAAGGTCTAATGGATAAGGTGCCGTATCGTGAAGCGATTGGATCGCTAATGTTTGCTGCTCTCACTACTCGACCAGATATCCAGTTCTCTGTGAACCTACTGAGTAGGTTTCAAAACAGTTATGAGTCTATCCATTGGAACACAGTGAAGCGTGTATTCAAATATCTAAAAGAAACACGAAATTTCGGAATAATGTACGAGAGAAATGACGACAACGACGATTTGATTGGTTACTCGGATGCTGACTATGCAGGAGATCAGGACACCAGAAGATCTACGACCGGTTATGTTTTTAAAATGTGCAGTGGTCCAGTTACCTGGAACTGTCAGCGACAAAAATCAGTTTTTCTATCTACAACAGAGGCTGAATACGTGGCAGCATCGAATGCATCGAAAGAAGTGGTGTGGTTAAGGCAATTGTTGTCCGAAATCGGTGAAATTATAACAAGTGCGACTCCCTTGTTTATAGATAATCAAAGTGCTATAAAGTTGATTAAAAATCCTGTGTTTTATAAGCGTACGAAACACATCGGTGTAGCGTATCACTTTTTGAGAGAGAAATATGAGAGTGGTGTGCTTAACGTGGAGTATATCTCAACTTCGGAGCAACAAGGTGACATTTTCACCAAAGCGCAACCAAAAACTATCAAAGATTCGCACCTTGCTTGGTATGCGTGATTTCTAAGTAACTAAGATATTTTTGTATTTTTCTGTGTTTATAAACCATAGGATTTGTTCTTTATTTGAATTACGCAATCTTAAGCGGTCTCTCTAAAGTTTTGATTTGAGTTTCTTTGAGTTCCACATGCACGAAATGAGTGGGAGTATTAAGTGTAATTTACGTGGATGTGTTTTAAATGTATGCTCCTGAATCTAGAGTACCCAATGTTACTACAGCACTGATCTCTTGTGTACGTCGCGCTGTAGGCTGATCGCGTCAGTCACGAATGTTCGCTCATTACGACGTGTAATGTTTTGTCTACGATCTTAAATAAAGAATAGTTCATCTTTATTTCTCGCTTTTATTAATAAAAAAGCACTTGGATGACTTTTTTGCCAAAACAGCCAATCTTCACTTCTTAGCAAATCAATTCGTTTTTTTAAACTGCCCCGGATGAAAATTATTTAAGAATGAAGGTAAGAAGCAAGCTCACACGCGTATACATTCACACACAACAATAATTTAAAAAATAATTATATACAAATAATAAAAAAATATCAAGTAAAATATTATTATAAGTCATTGTTCGAGGAACAAGAAACAAAGTGCCTAGGAGATTCGTTATGGATCCAAAATTTGTTCCGATCGTTGAGAAATATCAAGCCCTTCGTCCTCCAAAAGTAGAAAAAGACAACTTTTTTCTGCAATGTCCGGAGAAATATACAGGACATTCATTCAGAAGAATGTCAGCTACGGTTTATGCAGAAACCGGAGCTATGGCAGTGGATTTTCAGCGCCACAGAGGTTGGAATTTAGCCAATTTAGCCCACTGATCTATATAATAACTGGATAGCGGATGCCATGTAAAAGTGATGCAACTAATAGAACGCCATTTTGCTTTAGAACTAACCGCGGTTCGGGAAACTTCGTGGACTGTTCGGCAACATTCGTTGACTGTTCCGCAAAATTCGTGAACTGTTCGGCAACATTCGGTTCTTCACAGTAAAAATTTATCGAACATATATCATATATCGAACATATATCAAAAATATATCGAACCGAATGTTGCCGATAAGCCACGAAGTTTCCTGAACCGCGGTTAGTTCTAAATCAAAATGGCGTTCTATTAGTCGCAAAAATTGTGTTCCATCCGCTATCCAGTTACTATATAGATCAGTGATTTAGCCCGAAGGTAATCAAAGAATGAACCGAATACAAAAAGACGACCGCGAAAAGAAATTCCAAAGTGATAACATGTTCTTAAATTGTCAAGTCGTCTGAGTCCGAGATTACTTCTACAAAGAAAGTTAAAATTACCAAATCTCAAAGTTTTAGTTTAGAATACTCTTCGTCAGAAAAATATGATTGTTTTAAGTAACTGTCACTATTTATGATGATATACTCTTGATTCAATGCTGATTTTTTGCAGTGTACTCAGTCACATATTTCAAAACAGAAATTACATTGGAGTACAATTCTTATAAATAAAAGAAGCTATTTCATGTGAAAGATTAATATAAAAGTTGATAAAATCCGGTATTATATGAATTCGTAAGATTCCTAATGCCCCAACCTATGATGATGCCCTGCACACCAACATAATAACGAAATCTTTGAAGTAGTAGCACATACTGACCTATTAAAAAAATGTAGTCGCAGGCATTTCATGGTGGAAGCTCTATAGTGACATAAGGGGCAGGATTTAACCATGTCATGTTGACCAACATGTTCGTTTTGGAAATGAGCTCTCATTGCAATTTGTCTCTGAAAGCCTCTATTGCAGATAGGACAGTGATAAGGCAAAGTTTTCGAATGTGTTGTAAAATGCTCAGCCAGATGGTCCTTTCGAAAAAATCTCTTTTGACATATTCGACACTCGTAAGGCTTTACACCAGTATGTCTCATCTGCAACAGATTTCAAATAAGTGCTTATATTATTCACAATCTTCTTAACCCACAAATAATTAGTTTTATCACTTTTAAATTTAGTCGTATGGAATATCGCGCCATGGCACAATGCTAAACGAATTTACACAATTTTTTGACACCTCAAAAAGTGAACCAAAGTCCAATTTGATCTGACTTTTATTTTGAAAATTTTCGTGTTTACGGTCAAAGGGAAGGACTGGCAGACACTGTCGCCTTTAAGAGGGAAAGCATTGAAATGGATATAATGGCGTTAAAAAATCGTTCATTTTAATGCCTTTATTCTAAAAAAAATTCGTTTGTATCCGAATACCATTATTGGCATACAGCTCGTTTTGTTTCTATAATTTTTAATCCATAATAAAAAAAAACAAGTTTTAAAGTGACTTCTAGTCCAAGTTGGTGAGTGAAATTGAAATTTCAATATTTAATGACATTTAATACCGTTTTGTAATTCTGTCAATTGAGTGCCATACAATGCTTTTAGTGAAATACAATGTCAATACAGCTGGAACACCCGCAAGATTGGAAGAGAAAAACTTCCGAACTATCCAAGGAATAGTTGAAGTTCCTGATTCTATAACGGCAGATGGATTCTCCAAAGTATTGCAGCTGATCTGTGATGAATGCATGCCAAGAACATCAAAGGTCCGGAGAGGTAAGCCTATGTATTGGTGGAATGACCAGATTGCCACTCTTCGACGAGAATGCCTCCAAAAAAAAAGAAGGCTCAACAGAATAGCGAAGAAGAATGCACCTGCACTCAAGGAAGCTCTACGAGACGAGCTCAAAAAAAGCAAAAAAAAAAAATACTTAAGATGGCCATAAAAACATCCAAAAAAGGCAGCTGGAAGAAGGTATGCGACGACTTCGATAGGGACATTTGGGGAAAGGGCTACGAGATAGTCAGAAAGAGAATAATAGGTCAGTCACCTAAACCCCAGCTGACTATGTCAGCAGTGGAGGAGGTAGTCCAGCATCTCTTTCCCATTTACGACGAAGTGATCTTCAAGCCTGCAGAAGAAGTTGTTTTTAGTGACTTCAGGGAGAGTGAGTTGAAACTGGCCGTCAGAAAATTGAAGGACAAAAAAGCTGCAGGTCCAGGAAGGGTCCCCTCGGAGATTATTAAGCAGGTAGCGCTCAGCAGCAGACCAGAATATGTTCTCCGGGTTTACAACAAACTGGCTGAGGCAGGAGAATTCCCGGAAGCTTGGAAGAGATCGAAGCTGGTAATTCTAAGGAAAGGCAACAGGCCCGCTGAAAGTCCAAGCTCTTACAAACCCATTTGTCTCATGGATGTAGAGGGTAAACTGTACGAACAGTTGATCTTGATAAGACTCAAAAAATAACTAGAGAAAACAGGCGGTCTAGCAGAAAACCAGTTTGGCTTCAGAGAGGGTAGGCAGACAGTGGACGCTGTTAAGAAGGTAATGGTGGCAGCAGATCACGCGACAGCTTATTCCAACCAATGCAAGCGTCTCTGTTCAGTTATCACTATTGACGTGAAGAACGCTTTCAACAGCGCATCATGGCAGGTTATCCTAAACGAGCTGGGGAACAGATAAAGGACTTAAAAATATCATAGCGTCTTACCTATCAAAACCCGCGATAGTTATGAAAGCAGAAGGCAAATCAAAGTGCAGAGAGGTCAACAGTGGAGTCCCACTATGATGTGTGTCTGGACCTATGCTCTGGAACATCCAATATGATGGGCTGCTGAGACTGGAGCTCTCAGAAGGTGTCGAGTTGATCGGTTTCGCGGAAGATATCGCCATGGTTGTGCAAGCGAGGAACAGACAGATTCTCATGCATCGTGCGAACACTGACATACTTAGAGTTGTTCAGTGGATGGAAGTAAGAATGCGGGAGCTAGCTCCACAGAAAACTTAAGCAGTCCGGTTTACTACGAAGAGGAAAATAGATGCGGTGGAATTCGAAATACAGGGCGTAACCATTCGTCCTGTCAAGTCCCTAAAATACCTAGGAGTATGGCCGGATACCAAGCGTAACTTCCACAAGCACATAGATAGAACATTGAAAAAAGCGGAATGAGCCATGACAGCTTTAGCAGGACTAATGCCGAACATAGGGGGACCGCGAGCGTCCAAGAGACGCATTCTCACAAGTGTCATTCACTCACAGCCCCAATCTGGCTCAAAGCAATGCAAGAACAGCAACAACAAAAAAATATGAATAGGCTCCAAAAGATCTTGGGGATCAGAATTTGCAGTGGGTGCCGCACTGTCTCCACAGAAGCAGTGAGAGGTCTTGCGGGCATAGCACCTCTAGATCTCTTAGCCCAAGAAAGACTTAAGATATATGAAGGACGTAACAGGGATGAAGCCAGGACCAACCTCATGAAACAGTGGCAAGAGAAATGGAGAACAGCCAAACAAGGATGCTGGACGTTCCAACTAATTCCAGACATCCAGATGTGGATCGAGAGAAATCACGGAGAAGTTGATTACTTCATGACACAAGCACTCTCAGGTCACGGCTGTTATAGGAAGTATCTCTACGACCGTAACAGATCGAAAACAGAAAAATGTCCGTACTGCAACGAGATCGATCACGCGGAACACACCCTGTTTTCATGTGAAGGATAGGAAGGAGTGAGCGACGAATACCGGCGAGCAACGGGGGACAACTTGACAGGAGAGAACATGATGAGTAGCTTACTCGAATCTGAAGAAGGCTGGCAACAGGCATACAATGTCATCAGACATATTATCGAGACTAAAGAGACGGAAGACAGACAAATTATAGACACATAAAGAACCTTCAGAGGTTAAGACAACACCCGCATTGAAGTAATGCTAACGCGGTTCCGATGCGGTGTGCCTTGCTGTGGTTACCCCTGTCTCATTGAAGCCTCGGCCGAAGTGAGAGAGGTTAGTTGGTATGTATCTGCGAGTCCAACACACGGATACCGGATTGCCAACGTTTGCAGGATTCTTTCTTCTTCCGGGAGGCGTTGTGATGAAGGTGCCCATGGTCTATAAAAGATTCCCTCTTTTTACCACAATAAAAGAAAATGTCTTTTATATCTTTTGCGAAAAAAAATATTGAGTCTATGCAGCTCAATGCCATTTAATATTTTTCCAGATAGAAACGGAATTGATCTGAAAAGAATGACATTAAAATGTAATTTTTTTAATGCGAGTATATTCATTTCACATCATTGCTTTCCTTACAAAGTTCTCATGGTGAGAATGTAAAAATTCTTTGACAAAGGAAGGTCACTCCTATACATTGTTGTTATCCAATAAACTCTCCTTAGAAAATGGAGTATGTATTACAAATTTAAAACTATTATAAATCAAATGGTACCGCTTTCTAAAACATCAAATTAAATATAACTAAATATGGTAAATTTACATACAAACGGCAAAGGAGTAAATTTATACCCTAGGATAATAATTTATATAAATTACAAATAAGTTAGAAATTAAATACATTTGAAGGTAATGAAAAAATGCTATTGATAAGTGATAAGAAATAATAATGAAGAAAATACCTTGTGTCGCCTCATATTAGCTCCATTAGAAAATTTCATGTTACAGACATCGCATTCAAACATTTTTCTATGAGACCGGTGACCAGAATGTCCTTCCTCTCCATCGTTTTCATTTTCAGCGCCCTCGACGCCTTCAGCACTTTCACCTGCATCGCCACCCACAAGGCATTGATCTTGATGTGTACAAAATGCTTTCTTGTTTATAGTTTCATAATTATCACAACGTTCACATCTATCAGAAACAAGCGATTAGACTGTAGATTTTAATTTCATTCCAATCTATGACGTAATAAATAGAAATATCCGTTTAACCTGTAAACCTGTAAAGCACCATCACTGCTATCATAATTTGTATTTAAGGCAGCTTCACTGTCAGGATCCAGTATTTCATCTTCTCTTTGGTTAGAAGAATTTTCAGTTCCTCCGTGTAAAGAGGAATGAGAATCTACCTCATTTTCCCCAGTACCACCGTCAACACCATCTGACATCGTATAAAACGGAAGGACTAGTCTGAATTTTTCATTTACTCTGCAACTGAAATTATTAACATATAATTTTTCAAGCGAATAGACATTATAAAGATATTTTTATTATTATTAGCGAAGAGCGGAGTCTAAAGTAACACAGTTTAAAAGTAGTATTGTAAATAACTAGACAATGGTTAGAGATAGAGTCATTCATTCATGATAAGAAAAAAGTGTCTTGGGTGTACGAACCTGCTTGTCTGTGTTTTAAGCCGTTTCGCGATTGGCAGATGAAACTAAGAGGGGTTATTGTCTTTTGTTAAAAAAAAGTAAATATTTCACAGTTTTTAATTCTGATTTTTTTCTCCATTGTTTTAAAAACTATTAATACGTGAATTTTGTCTAAATATTATTGAATATCAAAGACT
>JAUESH010000033.1:5435077-5448534 GCA_032275165.1 Synergus magnus
AGTATACCAAAGGCCAATCCAATCGGTCAATTCTTTCGAAAGTTATCGTGCTCACAAACTAAAAATCTACAGACAGACACATTCGTAAAAACATGTTTTTCGGGTTCAGGGGGTCACAAAACGTGGACATTTGACAAAAACTAGGGAGGTCAAATTTTACACAAATCTAATACTTTTCCTGATGAGAATGTAATATGAATCTAATTCAAGTGGGTGCAGTTCAACTATGCTTACCCGGCTACGGCCTCTGGAGAGAATTTTTTTCCGTAACTTCACAAAGGGATTAAGGAGGGGGGAGGGGATTGCCTTTTTCGTGAAAGTCGACTTTTTGACCCACCCTATTCCACACAGACTTTTAATACCAATTTATTCTGCGAACCAAGGTTGCTGGATTGCCAAATTAAAGTGATATTTTAATACGATTTTTATATCATGAATTTAGGAAACATATACAGAGATAAGGCTATTAGTCAAATGTTCATTTTTAATGTAGTAGATATATCTCGTAGTGGAATCATAATGAAACAAAAATAATGTACAAGAATGTACTCTACCATAATTACTACTTGTATTTGAAATGTTAGTAGCAAAACATTACTTAAAGATACAGTTTTTCAAAAATCAGGAAATTTCTAAAATCATTATTAAATAATTTAAAGATAGTTTTAAATAAATTTTCTTTAATTAACTGCAATAGCTGGCCGTAATTGTTGGATTAATTCATAGCAATTTCGAAGGCGGATGCGATCTCCTATTCTTTCAAAAGTTTTGGCAGCTTCTGTCAGCATTCCTGCACGTTCTCCGGGAGATGCAAGTAATAACGTCGGTAAGTGACGACATGCTAAACATAATGCTGCAGCATGTTCGCGTTCACCACTAGCTTGTTCTTGTGATCTATCTTTTCCGCAAATTATGGAAGTTCGCGAATTTCTTTGGTGCACACTGCGATCTAGTAGATGCTGTGTCCTTACAGGTGCAGCACCAGCCATAAGACGAGCTGTAGCTTCATATAGCACTACTCTCGAAAACAAGGTCTGAAAAAAGTATACATTTTTGTATAAAAAACAAGCTTTCAATTTAGATTTAGAACAACAATGTCAAATATTGAAATTTATTTGCATTTTTGAAACTTTTGACATATATTTCCCTTCTAGGTTATTGTTATTTATTGTTTTGACAGCTGGAATGCCTGAGGCGAATTTTACTTGCATTTATTGTCGCGCAGCATGGTTCAACTAATATATAGAGTGAAATCGACTTTCAAGAAATAAAAAGTAACTAGGGGGAAGGCATATATGAATCTTACTGTACAACAAGATTGAGATTTCCCGGTGAATTTTACCTGAAAATGTTTAGTTTAAAAATGCTTGATGAAATCATTACCAAACTCTAATATACAAAAGTATTATGAAAAGTTGTTACTTTTTATAAAAAAAAAAAAAACTTTTTAAAAGAAAAAATGCGACAATTTTTCAAAAAGCTTTTTCAGCAACCTACAGGAACTTGGTTTCTCAACCTCATAACTTGTTTTCAAATTTAACAGTTAATAATACTATGTAGTTAAAATAAGGAAAGCCCTATCTTCGTCGGGTAACCATAAATACTTAATAAAAAAAAAGCATCAAACTTACGGGAATACGATGATAAAGTTGTTTGAGGCATAATAGATCCCTTTGAAATAAAGGAAGCGATGGACTTATTGTTAAATTTCGAATTTCACTATCCTGTTCTTGCCACATTGTTGTTCTCATTTCCAGTAACCAATCACAAATCCAAAGTTGGGTTAGCTGTAAAAAAATTCAGATGTATCAAATAAAATTCTGCTATATAAAACATTAATTTACAAAAAATATTTTTTAATTTGTAATTTATGAAATATTATAATTTTAACTTTGAAAGTTAATAGTTTCATTAACTTAAAATAAAATAAATTAAATATTGTGCATGACTGCATGGTAGGGTGTTTCAAAAATTATTTTTTTTAATCGAGAACTTCAACATTTTCGATTTTTGTTAAAAATTGATTTAAACATATGAGAAAAAAAAACATATGAGAAAAAAATATTGTGAAACACTCTATTGCATTGCATATTACTTCAAATGCATTTATAGTAAAATCGCTGTAGAAATTTCTAACAGTATCGTAACGACACTTGAAACAGCGAAAATGATTGCAACTTACCAAAAAGTTTTGAGACGATCTTTGCTTGCAGTGATAGTACACCATAGACTGTTCAAGCAATATGCCAGCTTGATCCACGAATTTAATTAAAGCTTGTGTTGTAGGAGCTTTTATTGCCTGAATTATGCAAAGTGCAGCATACTGTAAAGGTTTACTATCGCTGTGGGAATTAATGACCTGGGAGTTTTTTCCAAACGGAAACTTTTCTGCAACAATAGATTGTGCCACCAAGTCATCTTCACCTAATCTCCAGCTCGCTGCTACACATATTACCGCACCCCACCAAAGTCCAATTTCATCCTCACATTCTGAAAGAGTGAATTTTAATTTATTCTAACATTACAGTAGCGTTGAGGGGTATGAAGACTACAGAGTGAGCAGTAAAATTCAATCTTGTGATTGTGAATTTTCACGAATTTATTTCGAATCAGACAGATAGTTTAACGTGAAGTCGTAAAATTGGTCGCCGACGAAATATCTCGGAACCAAAGAAAAATACAACAAACTGTTAATATAAATTAATATAAAAAGAATATAACGTAATTATATTCCGTCCTCGCTCTTCTATATTGCTCTGAAGTATTCCTTCTGTTCGCTAGTTAGCACATGTATTTAGAGTTCAAAAAAGCGTTCGCCGCCACGCCCCACTCCTCGATCATCCAGAACCCTACTTTTCTTTCGTGTGCGCTAGGCATAGCACGTGTTCAGAGACTGAATAGTATTTCCAGATTAATGTGTGAAAAAATGGGAAAATCCAAGAAGAATTCTAGTGAGGAGGATACAGAATTAGGAAAGTTGTTAAAAAAGCTAAAGAAAATTGGCGATAACGTGAATAAATTATGTGAAAGGAAGAATAAGGAAAACGCCAATCCAGTCAGGCCTGGTGCGGACGCGAGGGCAATGGATGCCGATCTCGAGGAGGTTGATGTCGAAAACGATGATTCGATATCAGATGAAGAACCTAAAGAAATGGATAATCAGCTTGGCAAATCTGAAACGCTGCAGCTTAGTGATACAAATCAGGAAGAAGAACTCGACGAGAATTGGTTGAATATTGTAAGTGAATATTTATGTATTAAACATTTTTTTAGGGTTTGAGCATATATGTGTGGTATGACGAACATTCGAACGCATTTTTAATCGCCATTTTACAAATAATGATTTGGTGCATGACGGCGTGATATGACGCAATCAATCCTGCATGTCTGAGCCTGCTTGAGAGGCAGAACAGAGTCAAGCCCTATGTGCTCGCTATATGGCGAGACAAGGATAGAGAGATTCGAGTTTGCTTGTGTGGCAGAACATGAACAAAAAATAGAGTTTGCTTTTGTGGCAAATGTCTGATAGATTTATTGATTTTATAGATAGTTGAGCAGGCTAATAAAAAGAGAGAGAGAGAGAGAGAAGGAATTGATATAGACCATATTAATTCTTAGATGATTCCCCTTTTTTCCTCTCTTGTGTCTAGTTGGGCTAGGAGGCACTTAAGATGTCCGTTAGACAAGAGATTATAAAAAGATGGGAGTTCTATTGCAAGGAAAGTATTAAAAAGGAAGAGTTTGATTCTCTTGTAAAGAGATATGCGTGCCTAAAAGAATTTAAAGCCCCTAAGCTCAACTCTCAGATTTCTGTTACAATGAAAGAGAATGCAGTAGCAAGAGACTCACATATGTTCGATGTTCAGAAATTCGCAGGGTGGGCCTTATCCCTTGTTGGCTCATTCATCACTTCAATTTATGATAACAACGATGAAGGCTTGGATTTGGAAAGCCTCCTTACTCATCTATGCGATACTGCAAAATTCTTGACTGAGATTGTACATCAGCAATCTAATTCCAGAAAGGCTTTTATTGAGCCTGGTTTAACTAAGGAAACTAAGGCAATACTGAAAGATACTAAAATTGATGAATTCCTTTATGGTGACGATTTGACAGAAAAGATTAAAGAAGCAAAGGCGATAAATAAACAGTTTGTGAATCCCAGGATTCACAAACAAAGACCTGATCTTTTTCGTTGGTTCTCAAGCTTAGAAAGGTGAATGGCAGTTTATTTTAACTAATTGTCAAAGGTAGTGACGTGCCTTTGAAAATTAACAATAATTATTAAATCTTGAGTAATTTACAGTGTTAATATAAAGAAATGGGCTTTTCAGTGCTAATTGTAACGGTTTTTCAAAGTGACGATTTTTAACTCTCCTTTCAGTAAACTCGTTTACTGTTTGGCTTGTTAAATTTCTGCACCTTAGAAATTATCAGCTTTTGATTAATATTAGTTTCCAGTCTCCTTGGGTTAAGTTCGGTTTTCCCTCGATTTTTAGAAATTATTATTATGAAAATTCATAATTTAAAAATATAAATCTTTAACGTCACTACTTGAAAGATTCTGGTTTCCTTTGGCCTAATTCGTTATTCCTTTGGCTTCAGAATTGACAAGGCATTTTCTCTAGTATAACTTTTGAATAAATTATTATAAAATTCTATCCGACTTTGAGAATGATAAAAAAAAAGAATAATTTTGTAGCCCGGATTGTTTGGCACATAATCAATGAATGTAAGATTGAGGTTTACCAAACAATCTAAAAAATATTGTTTATTTAAAAAGTGTAAATGCTATTCACCTGTTGTAATAAATAAACTGGGATTGTTTTATTTTAGAATTCCACACTTCGTCTGTGCTAAGTCTTATAAGACTCTCTCCAATTTGAAATTCTCGTAAGTTGGAAATATTATTTGGAGATTGCAAGCGCGTGAATTGTCAACAAATGAAAGAAAGCAACGCGATTTCATGAACTTTGGTCTCCTTTATTTTATTCCTTGAATAATATTCTTCTTGTTATAAACATATTATTCAAATATTTCTGAATTTAAACTCTAAATAGAGAATAATGTAACAGACTCATTATATGGAAAATACTGCGGGATCTGACGATAACTAATGCAGTGACGATTACAAGTGCATTTACCTTACACTCATAATAAAAAAAAATCATTTTTTTTATTCAAAAATTTTCTTTTTATTTAGAAATTAACTTATAGGCAGTTTTCTACCACATGAAATATTTTTGAGAAGAAAAGCTGCAAGGCTTAGGATTTTACAGTGAGCAGGCAATGGAGCCAATTCATTTTAATTTTAAAACTATCTGGAAAAATTACAAAGTGTCTCGCGATCATCCAGAGTATCATATACGATTATTTCGCGCTCTGTGCCTGTGTGAATACAACAGTCTGCACTCAATCTAGTTATAATATTATAAATAAATCTATTAAAGACTAATGCTTTGAACGGCAGAAATCATATTTAAAGACTATCTGTAAGTTAGTTTCTAAGAAAACAAAATTTTTGAATAAAAAAATTATTTTTTTTTATTATAAGTATGAATTGCGCACTTTTTTCATTTAATATTCTTTAACTTTCATTTAATATTAATATTACCTTCTTCATTATAAATGAAAAAAAAATTTGAAAAATGCGAAGAAAACCCAACCTTATTTACGAAAAAAAAAAACGTTTTGTAAATAAAAACATTTTTTTTAATTTTTTCGAAAATGAGCCTAGCTATTTTTTATTTTTGGTCTTAAAATACTTCTTACTCATCCTAGAAACGAAAAAAAATTGAAACTGAAGAGGGCAAGATTGTTTGGGTTGAAATGAATCGAGGTTAGGCGTGTTACATCCAGAACATCTAATAACTGGCGTCTCATCACAATATGCACATAATAATGATTAAAACCAAATCGCGAAGTGCAGGATGAAAAGGCAGGGATAAGGAAGACTATTTTTGATCAGTTTGTGATAAACAATGTCCGCACTTTAGTTTACAACAAATAAAGAAAGTTTTATTCACATTACAAGTTTGATTAAACTAATAGATTTCACGCTAGAATGCGCACCATCGATCTTAGACTAAGAGCCAGCAACGTTTTTTGTCAAGTGTGAGGGTAAAACCTAGTTAGTGGCTAATATATCAGGGAAATCACCCTTCTTTAGAAATCCATAAATGCCAGACGCCCTGCCCGTTGCGTTTGGACACCTGAGGCAGGTGAAAGATTGAAATTTTCAAGTGAAAGTGTAAAAGTCAATTTTCATCTAGAATCAAATATTGATGTCCCAAGTTTATTATTATTCAATCACCAGACCGAAAGCACGTTGCTAACGCACTGACAGACATGATAATGGTTGATTAAAAAATCTAGATTTTCAAGTGAGAGTGTAAAGTCTGTCGTTTTTATGACAAAAAATAGTATTCACATGTAGCGTATGTAAAACGACAGACCGAAATTTGGTTGCTAACACCTTGAAAATAATTTTTGAAAATGCATAATCTTCATCGAAAGTGGTGGCTTGAGCGGGGTGCTCGGGGACGAGGGAACGGCCGCTCTCCGTCTATCTCCTCGTTCTCAAGCACACACATATCACTGCAGCAACTCATCCTTCGATCACACATGCGCACAATTAATTATCCTCGCGCGTTTAATTTCAATTCGCACAAGCGTTCAAATATCTTGTTCGCTATCACACATGTGACTTGTTAATATTCTTCAAACGCAAAATCTACGGGATTTTCAAAATCTTTTGTCCAGCTGTTTGTATAACCACTTTTATACCATGAGTAATGAAATAGTGTATTGTGCAACAAGTGCGGGAAGCCATCGATTGCCCACGAGTTGCTCATACTCTTTTTTTTTTTTTTTAATGTGTAACAAGGGGTGGTGAGTAGAGGATGGTGTGGGAGTTTGGGGGGCGACGGCGAGGGGATCGGGAGGCGCAACCCTCCGCATAGAGAAAACGATTTAGAAAGAATTTTTTTTAAAAAAAGGTAATTCAATAAATAACACAGAATATTAATATTATTAATATTATTAATCAGATAAACGTTATTTTTATTTAGGAAGATATTATTTCAGATTGGACGAATGTATCCATAAACGATATACTGTAATGTATAGGTGACGGAGTTATTCAAAATATAATAGAGAATCGGGATTCCCCGATTTTCTATTTTTTTTTTTTTTGAAATACCAGGAGATGGCGGCGGGAGCGTCATTTGGCGTGAATAAATATATTTTCTGCGTGAAGAGACATCTATGAAATGACGTTTTGACGCACTGCAGTAATGGCTTCGTGGGGAATTTGTCATTTTGAGCATGCTAAACAGACGCTGCAAGTAACATTTGTTACGCACGTATAAAAAAAAGGTTTTTATATCTTGGAGAGAACAGTTGATGGTGAAAAAGAAATTGGAGTTTAATAATATTGTTTCTCAAGTGGAAATTTATGTCATAATTACGTTGTAACACATCATCCGAAAAATGATCAACAAAATTTTTCCAAACTCGAAATCCATATACGTCTAATGGCTGAATCATATTTCCGAAATATTATTCTTCATATTTATTACATGTTCCATGTTAAACACTTATCCAGGTTTTTTCCCACAATTTTTACTTTTTCAAAAATATAATAATGCGAAGCTAATTTTATATTTTCCTTTATTTTTATAACTTTGAATATCTTTTTACTTTACTTAAAATGTGTTATATCTGCTTTATAGACCATTTCAATAAGAGGGTGAAAGGCGTATTGTTTCATAATGCTGGGAGTACAAGTGTGTTGTTATTAGATGCATGGACTGGGCACTGTACCGATACTGTAAAAAAAAAAGCACTTACTGGTAAAACTATCATACCTTATAGTCATTCCAGAAGAAACCACAGGTATGATTTAGCCATTAGACGTATATGGATTTCGAGTTTGAAAAAATTTTGTTGATCGTTTTTCGGATCATGTTTATTACATATTTATGACATAAATTTCCACTTGAGAAACAATATTATATAACTCCAATCTCTTGTTCACTATCAACTGTTCTCTCCAAGATATAAAAACATTTGGCAGTACTGATGGTATAAAAGTGGTTATATAAACAGCTGGACAAAAGATTTTGAAAATCCCGTATATTTTACGTGGACGTGAGTACTTCTTGCTCGTAATTCAAGACGCAATTAACGTTTATTAACGAGCGTGAAATCTATTAGTTTAATCAAACTTGTAACGTGAATAAAACTTTCTTTATTTGTTGTAAACTAAACTGCGGATATTGTTTATCATAAATTGATCAAGAATAATCTTCCTCATCCCTGCCTTTTCATCCTGCACTTCGCGATTTGGTTTTAAGTACCGTAAAACAATTTTATTTTCTACAAAATATTGTAGGAAATAAATAAAATAAATTTCTGTAAAATTTTTTATATCACAATAATTAATTTGCAACACTTAAAATGATTCATAAATATGAAACGTGCTTTCAGGGTGGTTTAAACCCTTCAAATCAGAATGGGGATGCCTCATACCGATAGACTGCGATGTTTTCTATTTCCACAATATTTTCTATCCTGAAGATAATTTTTCACCACGACCATTCAACTGCAATTGTTATAATTGTTCAAGAAAATAAAAAATTACATTAAGGGTAGTTTACCTTCTTTGAATATGAAACGGAGTATAAAAGGATATAACTTCTTGTATTTTTTATACCACTTCATTAATCATTCAAAAATAAAATTTAAATTGTGTGAAAATCAGGCAGTTTTCCGTATGTTAGCGTCAGGGGGTAGTTAACCCCTGTTTAAGGGCATGACGTTTAAATAATCAATATTTTACTGCAATCTAATAACACGATTTCAGTCTAAACAAAGTTTACACTGTCTTTTAAATGATTAATTTCGATAAAAATTATATTTTTCAAGTAATTATTCGAAAAGTTTGAAGGGTGATTTTACCCCCTAAATATGAATTCAGGCACGTATAAAATAGTATATTATGCAACAAGGGAGGGAAACAGGCGTTTTTTTGTCGAGCGCGACGTTTGCAACGCCCCGAGACCGAAGACGAGTAAATTCTAAGAAATGGGTGTTCACAAACTAAACGTCGGTTTATAGGAATGTTAAGGAATATTAAAAAATTTGAAGCATTTTAATTCAATTTATAAGAAATTACAATGAATTTTAAAAGTTTTTTTTAAACTTCAAGAGATTACTCAAGATTAAAAAATTTTTGTAGAATTTTTAAGAATTTTACGGTGGTTCATGAAATGTTAAGGAAACCTTTTAAAATTCCTATAAATTTCTGGATATTATCTTAAAATCTCATGATATCGTTTGAAACATTGAAAATATCTTACAAGGAAAACGTCAGAATTAATGAAGTTAATATTCGTCAAGTAAATGCTGAAAAATGTGTGTCCACAGTAGGCATGCTAAACTTCGATAGTGTATTATACCTTATTATTATTTCATGGTTGAGATACTCACTTCCAAAATTAACTTCTCCGTCGTCAGAGAAAGTGGAATCATTTCCAGCTGAACTCATGATGTTTTTTGCAATTTCCACTACAGCTGACGCATGTGAATCACCGGTAGTTCCAGTCAAAAGTCGTAAACCTTGTTCAATGAGGTATTCTCTATAAGCACGAGCAGCATAGGTTAATGGTTCAGATGTATTACTTTGGGAAGTAAATTCACTATCCGCTGGTTGACCGTAATTCCAAGTTTGAGAGGCTAAAAATCGGAAACCATCATCTGTTGTTATCCATTTCAGCTTTGGATGAGTAGGACAAGATGAGAGTAAGTTGCGTGCCTTTCCCAAATAATGTTTATGAACAAATGGGAAAATGGACTGTTTAAAGCATAATGCAGCATCGACGTAAATTTCTGCTAGTATAGTCTTGGAAATAACTTGCCCTGCATTTTCCGCATAATTTACGGCAGAAAGAGCTAGGAATAAGGTACTCTTAGTTGAACCTTCAGAGCAATGTAAGCGAAGTATACGTTGATAAATATCAGCTAATTCCATGGCCGAAATTTCCATTAATTTACGTTCCGATTTTTCAGTAAACCATTTCCCTGCAATTAGCATCCATTTACAAGGCCAGAATTTATTTAAAATCTGTTTTACACCTTGCCATAAAGTTGCAAGATAAATTTCTATGCGAGAGGAAGGTAAAGAACGTCCAAAACATTGCAAACACCTGTATAGATCACGACAGGCATATTCGAAGTGTTGCTTCGATATGTTAAACTCAGCTTGTCGTCGCCATCTTCTAAGTTCTAAGATTAATTTGTTATCTGCAGGCAATATCGGTTCTCCAAACAGCAGTAATCGACTCAATCCACCAGTTAATAAAGCTATATTTGACAGCCATAGCAGTGCCTGGCTCCATAATCTGTTTTCCGTACTCGCGTTCTCTATAACAAGAATTATAAAATTATAAAAATATTATATATATAATGATTTTCAAAATGCTGTGCAGTAGTTTTTCTTGAGTTTGAGATTACACAAGTACTATACTTTCCTATGCTTTACTTTACTGTACTCTACTATATTATATTATACTATTGGGTTGTTCGGAAAATAATGGTTTTTTTATGAATTTCAGTTATTTTATTAATACCAATAATAAATATCAATCAATAATACATTGACCATTTTGTTCGATGACCTTTTGCCATCTTTCGGTCAGCTGCTTCGATTTTGTCATCATCGGCATAATTTCACTATATTTTAAACATTAATTAAACCAATTAAAGGTGTAATTCGCAAATTTAGACAAAAAATGGAAATTTGATTTCTAAGTATACAATTTACAAATCGAATAAAATAAATTTTACTTCAAAAGTCATCTGGTTTTCAAAAATAAGAAGAAAAGTCATTTAACAACAAAGAAGTTAACATTTCTTCCATTTTACGATCAAAAAACGCGTGCCACTAAATCTGGACCGTCTGAAGCATTTTGTCCATCTAAAAGATTTTCTGTAATTTCTTTCCATTTTGGGTTAGAAGTCATTGTAAAAAATAAATCAGGCTTGCCAAATTGTCGTACCATAGTACATAAGATGTATAATTATACATCTTGATAAGTCTGTAATATGTTACCTGGGAATCCTGGATATGTAGACGGAAGAATAATGACTTTTCCTATACGATTTCCTATACGATTATTGATATTTTCTGTTCTTTTATGTAAATGATTTAAAACATCTGCGTCGTAGGAATCAGCTTTTAATTGTTTTTGAGGGTGGCGTCCCATGACTGTGTTGCGTCGCAATGAGAAAAAAAGAGACGGAAGTATACATTTGTCCCTTTTACTCGTATTATGACGCAACACAAAACGCAATCATGGGACGCCAATCTGAGATACTTATATTATTGCGTAGGTTATGTTAAGGAGCGTTCACAATACTAATATCCAATGGGCACGAATGTTCCAAAACGTTTTTAGGACGTCCTAAAAACATCATAAGTCAGGACGAATAACGTTCTAAAAACATACAATGTTCCAAAGACGTTTTTAGGACGTATTTGGATAAGGTTGTCGACCAATCACTTCTTGCTCACGATTGAAAATGAAAGCCTGTGATTAGTCGAGAACTTTATGCGTCGTGCATAATGGGTTATGCAAAAGTGTGTGCCACCGGCCTTTGGATGATTTCCTATGGCAGCAGAAAACAGAAAATCATAAGAATGAAAGAGAGAGTGAATCTGTCTCTTTCACTTTTGTTTCCTCATAGAGGAAGCTTTGTATTGGTGAAAAATCCAGTTTCTAAAAAAGGCTTTTTTGAACATGTTTCAAGGGAAATATACCTAATATGTTGTTCTGAAAAATTGTCCGGATGTGTGTGTATGTCACGCTTTAACGATCCTGTAATATCTGGAGAACGCGTACAGATAAATTGATGAAATTTTGCATAGTTATTCCACTATATACCAAGTTGAATTTCTTACAAGAGTTTAACAATATATTTAATTTTACAAGTTTTATGTACTTTCACAATTTTAGTAAAATTGATTTTTCGACTGATAATATATGATACATATGGGGCAGAAACAGAAATACAGAGAAAGAAATTTTGTACAGCTACTGCTTTGGTGCGACCGAAACGCACTTTTGGGTTAGCTGCACTCTACTTCTTTGGAGGAGAGATGCTCTCCCACCAATGGAAAGAGCGCTGCGTTACATACAACTGGGACAGTTTCCTGACTGAGAACAGTCGTCATAAACAGAGGGCGCATTATAGTCCTACAGTTTGGCGTAACGAAGGTACCCGATGCACAAAATTTCTTTCCATGTAGAAACAGATCAGTTCCTATTTTTCCACTTTTATTACAATATATTACTTTAATATGGGATACCATTCTTCTTATTAATAAACATTTATTTCTTTATTAATTTATTTGCGAAAACGTGTGACGGGTTTCTTATACCATTACGTAAAATAAGGTGCCCAAAGGCAGTAATAATTTAATTAAACTATTAGATAAAAAAAAAATAATAATAAATTTGGAATTCTTTTTGCCAATTAATCAATAAAATCCAATCGGTAAATGATTATAAGCGATTCTTTAAAGTGAGAATTGTCCATTGGAGAAATCATGTTGGGGGGTGACCGGTTTTCAGTGAACTGATAGAATTTACGTTTTATGTGGTGTTTAATAATATTTACATGAGAAATTGGTTGACTAACCTTGATAGTTCAGTATCGTTCGTCCATCTAGTTTTGCATTTGAGTAATCATAATTCATTTTATCTATTTTATTCAAGACAATGCCGAAAGGATTGAATGCCAGGAATATGAATAATATAGCGCAAAGAGTCATGCGTGTATGATCTGGAATTCCTCGGTTAACAGATGCTGAAGAAACATTAGCGTTGTGTATTGAATCCATTTCATCTTTAATGGAAACGGGTGAAGGTGGAGACAATGGCCCTGATGTTGGTGATAATGGTGGTTCACTTGAATCAGAGCGAGGAGGCGTCAATTCTCCGCAGGAGAGAACATCGCGCAATCCCTGCCGTTGAACAGCCATTTTCAAGGATAAATTCTCATTTTTCAATTTTACATTTGTATTCTGTAGGAATCTGTAAAAGGAATATCTTCCTGTATAATATAGTACAATATATGTGCGCTACACGGAAAAAAAGTGCATTGAATCAAGTCGACGTAATTACATGGCCGATTTTAGTTGAGAGAAGGCATTCTTTTCTAAGTACAAGGGACCGATTTTCTTGAATCCAGTATATGATACGATAAATAACCGAAATGTTAATTAACCCTTCTTGATCCAACTAAATACTAATACTTACTTTAATTACTTCGTGTTGCGCGCTTGCGCCCTTCGGGACACTTGCGTGCTTCACGCGTTTGTCAACCTTTATCGCTACTATATACTTTTGTTTTAATTATTTTAGTTTTAAATTAAGAGGAGAACTAATTTACTT
>JAUESH010000033.1:5448634-5458673 GCA_032275165.1 Synergus magnus
TTGAGTTTATATATATATATATATATATATATATATATATATATATATATATTGAATTTTCGAATTTTTATAAGATATTTAGATAATGTTATATTCATTTTAAAAAAGCAAATACTTTACCCCTTCTTTCTTTTTTTTCAGCTATGATTGGGATAATTGGATCAACCAGTATGAGCCAGATATGGAGTTTGAGACCCTGGACTTTGAGACCTTTGCTGTCCCGGTGGCAAATTCAGCTTTGGATACGTTTTCTGAAGGGAATGTGGAACGGGTGTCTCTTGACTTTTCCCAGGCTCTGGGTCCGATGCCTGGAGACTTGGATTTGGCGGATTTGACCCTTTCTCTTGCCCCAACTACAACTCCCAGGGTTGAGGAAGTCCAAGAGGAAGGATCTCTGGATCCGATTGAATTGGTGGATCTAACTTCGTTTCCTGCTCCAGCTCAAGAACAGGAGCTCAGTAACATATATTTTTTTAAGATTTTTCCCTTAAACTTTGCCTTACTTTCCATTATTTTCGTCCTATGTAGGGGGTGGTTTACCCCCTTAAAATTTTTCAATTAAGTCGAGCAAATAGGGTTTTTCATCCCTTATTATGAGGCAACTTTTCCAATTGGTTTCATTGAAAAATATTAATTTCTTCTGTGTGAACCAATCAAACAGTCACTTTTTACCCCGATATTTGAGGGGTTGTTTTACCCCCTTAAACCGTTTTTTGGCCGATAAAAAAAAAATTACGTGTCGCTTAGTTTTTGATCCTCTATAACATAAATTAAAATCATTAAAATCGGTGAGGGACACCTGGAGTATCTTCCTTGTCAGTGATCCCAGATCGTGGATTTTTTCGGCCCCCACCACGTTCTCTTGTGGAAGCAATACATGTAAACGCCCGGCATGTCGGTGTTTCGTGCAAGCCGAGGATTGCCGAGGATGCACGAAATCGTGGATTTTCTCGGCCCCAACCATGTTCCCTCCTGGAAGCAATACATGTAAACGCCCGGCGTGTCGGTGTTACGTGTAAAGCCGAGGATGCACGATTGTTAGCCTGTATTTTTTTTTAGAGTTTTTTCGTCGGTTGGGCCGCTTTTACCTGCTTGGGTTATTTTCAAGTTTTCAATATTTGGAGACTTCTGTCAATGTGCTTTCATGACTCGAATATTTACTTAGGTTGATTTCATTTTCAATCTTTTCAGAAAATTACATCTTTCAGTAAAGAAGGAAATAATAATCAAAACATAACCAGTATCTAAAAATTTCTAATTTGAAAAACATCATTGAAAATTATTTAAGAAAATAGATGTCTTTAAAAAATTTAGGTATTATTAAATTATTATTATTATTATCTTAATTAAATAATATATAATAATATTTAATAATTACAACATTATAAGAAATTATATATTATATATTATATAATTATATTATATTATATATGAATAATTATAAAAATTATTTAAAAAATTTTAATAATAATATTTAAGGTATTATTTATTTATATTTTCAAGAACTGTAATATTATCATTGGTGGTATTTTTTAAAAGAGATAAGATTATATTTCATTAAAAAAAAATGTAAACCTTCGCAAAATTATTTATTTAACAAATTTTATTTTTTATTTAACTTTTTTTCTTATCGCTTATGACAAAATTGTTTAAAATAACACAATATTAATGATTAATAGCTTATTTTCTCGGGAAAAAGATACTCTACAACTTCCCCTTAACCAATTTTTAAAAATAAATGAATTATCATGTAAAATATGTATTTATTTAAAAAATTTTTGGTTTGAAAAATTATTTTTTAATAATTTCAACCGCTAAAGAATTTATTTTTAAAAATTTGTTAAGGTGAAGTTGTAGAGTATCCTTTTCCCGATAAATCTGCTATACAAAAGTATAACCTAGTAAATGACGTTTGCCATAGAGACTATATTTCGACATACGCGCACGGAAAAATAACCTCTACAGCAAATGTCACTTACTAGGTTATACTTTTAGACACCAGAAATTAAGCGTTCAGCCATTATAATTGTTTTATTTGTAAAAATTTTGTCAGAAGCGATAAGAAAAAGAGTTTGATTAAAAATAAAAATTGTTAAATAAATAATTTTTAAAGGTTTACATTTTTTTTTCATGAAATATAATCTTTTGTTTTGATATACGCCCAAAGCGCAGAAACCGAACGTCCGAAACGTTCTTTACGACATTGCTAACTTGAAACAACCCTTTTTGGAAATAAAAAAAATTAATAAAGTAGACTTTAGGAATTAGAAGTTAAGAAATAGGATAAGTGGAAAAATTATCGCCGCAGAACTTACGTCTTACTGCGCGTGACGAAGACATTTTCCACTGACATCGTAAGTGCAGCATAGCGGGGACGTAGGTCAGCGCGGAGACCAAGGAAATGCATCTCGCGCATCTCCCTTCATTCTGTTCTGTCTTCGCCACGCGATTCCATAGAACTCGCGTACCATTAAAAGTCGAGCGCGATGAGTAATCGTCAGTTTGTTCGGGGAAGGCCTACCGCCCTGGAACAATCTGAACGACATATCCCGTTCGACCAACGAATTCCGGCCGAAACTTGGCTACCCGGGGGGCCACTACATTCCTCCGACTGGTTCTCGGAAGTCCCAGCAAGACAGCCCGCTACGACGCTCAGGGCCTAAAATGTGTGTGTAGTCCGCACACTTTGTGTAGTACAAATTTCAAAGTGTGCATTCCGAAATAAAAAAGTGGGCAGTGAAAATTTATGTATTTCCAAGGAAAAAGTTTAAAATTGTACAAATTTGAAGAAAAAAGAGCATACAAGAATAATTTTAGATTAAAAGGTAAATATATATGTTAAGGCATTTCACGGTTATGACAGTGTGTTTTTCACCTATCACTTGTCCTCGCTGGCACCGGTAGACCTGACCAAAAATTAGATTTCAAAAAAAAAAAAAAAAGAAATAAAGATTAAATTAAATTTTGAGAGTTCCAATCGAGGGTCAAAATTCGAGAAGGGTCTCTTTGGTCTGGGTGGGACATTATTGCTCATTCGAGTTTTGTTCTCTTATGTTTTTTGTATGTACGAGCTGTGTCTCGGCAAAGTAGTCCTCACTCTCGTTTGGAACTTCGTAAGCGATTGTCGCGACTTGTATTGCCTTTTTTTTGAGAGGGCTTGGTGTGAGGATCTGGTCTTGTTTCATTACTAAGGTTGGTCTTGTTTAAATTTCTGGCAAGAAAATTTTTATATTTTGTTTACGACATTAAATTGTTAAAGGAAAGTGCTTCGCCAATTTCTAAGTGCTTGATTTTTTTTGTAATGCTCTGATCTATCTATCTATATCGCTATTATAAATTTCGGCTTGGCATTTCGACTTGGAGTTTATAAATCAAAAATGGTTTGATTTGGATGATTTGATATTCTTGTGAAATATATATTTTTTATCTTAAACGTTATTTGATTCTGGTCTTTACAATTATTAATTAATTGACCCACCCTGTAGGATTAAAAGAGTCGGTAATCTAATAGAAAAATATTAATGATAGGAAATATTTTGAGACCAGCAAAAGTATTCTAACACACGGTACTTCAAAAGATTTTAAGGGATTCAAAAAGAATTCAAAAGAACTTTTTTTTGGGGGAGGGGGGGGGTATTAGAAGTGTGCAGTCCAAAATTTAAAACATTTTAGGCCCTGATGATGCTTATCTGGCCACGGCCGATCGTCAGTCTCGACACTCCGAAAAGTCCCTGCTGCCGCCTCCCGTTTACCCTCCTACAACACCCCCCTTGGATTCTACGATCGAGGCCTTCCTCGCCGAACCCTGCCTATCACCCCTTTCATTGATATCTACCTTAAAAGCTACTCCCCCCAGATTAACTAACACTGTAGGGAATTACTATTGTCAGTATTTGCCATCGAGTTTCCCATCTCACATATTTTGTATACTCCGCGCCTAAAGGTTGACTCTTCCAGTCATCCCCACTTTCTTAACTAACCATGTTCTCGTCCACTTGGTGACGAACGGCTACGGAGGCAAGCCGTGTCTCTCTCAACCTATGAACGAACTCTGAATAAATTGATTAGTGACTCACATCGGTGTTCCTCATTGAACCCACAATTTTAACTAGAAATAGTTCGTTTGTAGAGCAATACTAAAGCTCTACAATTGGTGACCCCGACAAGTGAACTCAATGCAATCTTCTGAAGAAAAATCTACAACTGGTGACCCCGACAAGTGAACTCAACGAAATCTTCTGAAGAAAACTCTACAAATGGTAACCCCGACAAGTGAACTCTACGCAATCTTCTGAAGAAAAATCTACAACTGGTGGCCCCTTGTGAACTGCAAATTTGAACATTCTTCGACTACGAGTGCGCATATTTTATTGCAACTGTGAGTGACTCTGTGACCTGTTAACGAAAAACGTGCTCATCGAACAATCAAACATTTATCATCGATCCAGTTTTGTTCTTGCACGAGTTTATTCACACGAAAGACTATTCGGAGTGAATTATAATCAAAAATGCATCAGTTCTTCACGAAAAATCGATGAGACCAGGCCTTGACAGCAGTGGATGGACGAGTCCACTTTTCTTCTGACATTCTACACGCACGCCATACCGTCACCTCCGTACAGCTTTACTTCGATCTTTAAGCGTCACCAAGGATCGCAACCACTCAGAGCAATTTTTCTACAACAACCATTTGGACTTTCTTGACGATAAATTTTCAATGTTTAATTCAATTAACAACTTTGTCCACGGTTTTCGACAAATCATTCTGGGATTGTCAATTTTGACAATTTGAGAACTTCATCACCTTTCCGGTTATGTCCTATCTTGCTTTTTCTTAGGAAGAGCGGGTTCGGTGAAGGCGATTTCCATTTCGCTTATTGTAATTTCAATTCTACCGCAACAATTACAATTTTATTAAAATTCACAATTTAGCCTTCACATATTCTTTTTGCCATAATTTTAATTATTTAGGGAAACATCTGTCTATAGCAAATGACTGCGCCAATCCTTTTTTGCAGATTCTTACGGAGTGTGCTCGGTGTCGTCGTCGTTATCGAGGAGGTCGACTCGGATAACGTCGTCACCAGCTCCAGATATCAGCTGCGGTCGTTCGCGAGACTTCTCCATGCAACACATCAAATTGCCAAGGTCTCACACGTAAATTACTGAACGATCCTTTGCATTATCATGCGTTATCACAAATATTTATCGAGTTTCCCGCATTTTCCATTTGGCAAAACAACAGTAGTACCAATCCTTACCGAGGTGAATTCTTTTGCAATGTCGAAGTCCCTGTGCGATTGTTTTGTGAATATGGACACATCTCAATGTGTCTATCTCAAATCAACTAAGTTCTCAACTTAAATATAATTTTCGAATAACATTCAGTATTTTTCTTTATCAAAAATCAAAAATTATTTTTGCTCAGAATAGCATCTCTGCATAATCTTCCGTCACTTCTTGCAATTATTCCACCCTGTCATTAAATCGAAAAACTGAGCGCCTACAGTTATTTTTCCACCTCAATTTCCCAGCTTTCGAATATTTTTCATCACTTTCGGAGATTTCTCACAATGCCTATTCTTGAGCAACAAATCAAATTTATTTATTTATTCATAACAAATTCTTATCGACAAAACAAATTTAAATTATCAACTTACGCAAGTCTCTTTAAACTTTTACATTTTTATATTCAACATTTCAACAAATTTCAATGCGTCAACAAACTTATATTTTTACAAACAACTACAAAGTCGTGCATATCAGACTAAAACTTTTTCGCTCAATAATTTTATATCTAAAGCACAACTTTTCTAACAATGCTTAAACCGACATTAGTTTTGTCAAGAAAACTCTTGAACTACTTTTGTTCGAAGCTTGCAAATTTCAAATCTTTTAAACAGCTATTCGTTCAAATATATCAAAAGCAACATGCTTCTCAAAAACTGCAATTTTTCCTCAAATTTCTCAAACTACGTTGTATTTGAACGCTACACACATTGCGTATCGTAACAATATAGTTACACGGCAGGTCGCGGAATCATCTCACTGGGATTTGATATCGTTTTCACTTTACTCATTCCGGAAGAATCCACCTTGCCAGAGGAATTGCATTCAACTTAACTTTTCTCTTGCGTTCTATCGATGTTCGGAACTGAACGAGAGGTTTCCCGAGCGACCGAACACTGGTCTGCTCGATTATCAAACATATGTTATGATGTTGACGATTCGATGGAAAACTCCGATCGCGATGATATCTAGCACATTTCTAATGATAGAAATCGATGTAAAACTCTCGCTTTGTGCTTGAGCCCGTCGATTCAAATCTTTTCCATCTTTCGAAAAAGGAGGAAGCGAATCAGCTGTTTACCCCCCGATGAATAGCTTAACTTCATATTCTCTTACAATTACATAATAACAACAATCTATTTTCTCAACAATCTTCTCTGCTAACGATTTTAATATCAAATCACTTCAATTTAAACTCAGTTATGCAAACCCAGTCTGATTCTCGAATATCAAAGAAAAACTTGTTAACTAATTTTAAGCGCTCGCAAATAACGTACGACTCTGATATCACAAAACTTTGTTAAACACTTTTTAAATCTTTTGTCTTTCGTCAATACACTGGTACACCGATTGTAGGTCATTCTATTCGCGGCCGTTTTCACGCTTGACTGATTCTGCGTCCCCCCCGCGTCAGGCACTCCGGTGCGTCGCTCATAGTGACCTCGAACAGCCAGCGCCGTTCTGCGTAGCCGTACTGCGTATTGTGTTTGCTCGACAAATCTCTGAGTTCAGAGTCTATATATGCGGCTCTGAGTTTAGACCTGAGAGTGCTCGCTCGTCGCATTTTAATTGAACCCAATCTTAGGCCGGAGGCCCCGGGGGCCGACCTAGAATTGGGGTACGAGTGTACTCTTATATCAAAAATGTCAAGAGAACACGTCAAATGAAACTCGATAGTTCCCTAACGTAACAATCTTTTAGTAAACAAAATGATAAGGGTGTAACCTACTTGGTCATTTTCGAAAAAAAATTTTTTTTTACATTTTTCGACTGTATATGCATCTAAGAATATTGTATTAAATTTTTATGAATATCCGAGCAGTATAAGTGTATTTTTTTTTTTAACCCAAACATTACTACCTGACCGCACGTACTTGAGCGCTCAGCGCGCTCGCCCGACCCATCTGCTGGTTACGCTCAGACTTCGTGCGAGCAATATCGAAACGTTATCATCATGGCTAAAGGTACATGTACCTCCACGATTTCTCCGGAACCAGTGGGCCGATCCTTCTGAAATTTTGACCACATATTCTACACATAAGAACTCACAAAGTGGTCTATCATCATGTTAAAATTTTGATTTTTACTATATTTTTTTTACAAAAAACAGCGAAAAAACACCACTTTTTTCAATTTTTTGGATTTTTGTTAATTAAATTAACAAAAACAGTTCAAAATTAATATCCGTAGTCTATTTTGTAGCGACTGTCATACCGCATCTAAAACACTTCGGTTTTTTTTTTCAGATAAGCCGTTGCCGAGATATCGTGGAGGAGCTGACCTGCCTCCAAATTATGGCGTTACGATCAGCTGTGGTCTTTGTACACAAAAATTAAATTTAAAAAATTAAGAAAAATTGTTTTATGTATTCTAAGAATTAATATTCACCCCTTGCAAGTTTCATATTAATATCTTCCATAGCATGCGCACAAAAAATTCCCGAAAATAGCCAATTATTTAGCCTACGAAGTGGGTTACGCCCTTAACGATGTACAACGAAACGAAATGTATATATATTGTTATGATGATTCTTCTTCGGACTATTGTATGTATGTATGAATGTTGTGTGTAAATATCAAGTACCTGACTTAGTCTAAGTAGAATCATTAATTTGAAATAATTTAGTCCTTAGGACAAATGTTACCAAAAATTTTTTTTCAACTAGTCAGATTTTTGTACATCGCTTTTGTAAAAAACTTCATCTCTGAAATTTTTTTTCTCTCATGGGGGAGTATTGTAGGGAATTAATATTGTCAGTATTTATCATCGAGTTTCCCATCTCACATATTTTGTATACTCCGCGCCTAAAGGTTGACTCTTCCAGTCATCCCCACTTTCTTATGCTGAATCCACAGATCGACTCTAAGTCTGGTTACGCGCGTAAAAATTATTACGCGCATAAAAATTATTGCGCGCGTAAAAATGATTGCATGCGTAAAATATTTCTGCGTGACATTGAGACATCTATCCAGCTGTGTTGTGGTGCCAAGTTTTAGTTTCAAACATAATAATTAATCAAATAAATAAAAAGTATTAATTAATTAATATTAGCGATGTGCACAGTAAGTTCGGGTTGGGTTTTGTATTAAAAAATGAATCCGAAATATGTAAATTAAACTTGCGGGTTCGGTCAGTTTCTTGTGTTGTTTTGCAAACCCGAAACCCAAACTCGAGCCCAAACCTGACTGACCCGTCTTGAAAAAACCTACACGACGGTTTCGGGTTATATAATAAATTCTATACACCTTTTCGAGTCGTATTTGAAGGAAATCCGTCTCCAAAAAATTTCTCTGGTTAACCCGAATGACATATTTTCGGGTCGGGTCAATAGACTACAAAACCGACCTTGAACTTTAGTGTCGAACCTACCACAAACCCGAACAGAGCTTTATCGGGTCAGATTTGAAAAAACCCGAGTATACAAAATCTTACCCGAAAATCTTGGATCGAGTTTTGCACACTCCTATGAAATATTATTATCCATCAATGGGCAAAAAAATTAAAGCTGTCTTAGAGACATCTTCAGGATATCCCTAACCCTTAAAGAAAACACTTCTTTTGAGAATCAATAAGTACACACATGCCTCATTTGCACCCCAGTGAAAGAACCTTTATAAAAACTAAACTATATGATATTAGAGATGTAGATTGGACTGACATTGGACGTCCTTGGAACGTCTCAAAGACGTCCCTGGAATTTTCGTGGTTTTGTGCCCACTGAGTAATTTCTCCAGCTAATTAATATTATCGTTATGTTCAATAAAATTGAGACCATTTTATTTTAATTAGTAGGTATATTAATTACAAAATTGGCACCTTTCGGGAAAGTTTCCGCCCAATATTCTCTGAACTTTATAACCAAATTTTCCTCAAAAATTCCTTACGAACATTCCCTAAACCTTCTTTGGGAATGTTCCCAAAATGTTATGCGGACAGCATTTACCTACTTCCGGGAACATTACTGGAAAATGTTTTTAAATGTTATGAAACTTTCATTGTAATATTTCAGGAATATTCATGGAAACTTTTGTGCTATACAGGATATTTATCTGTTGTATTTTTTTAAATTATGTCGAACACTGATCGCCACCGGTCACTATACATCTGCTTCAAATGCTAGAAAAAAAATCGCGTTTTCAAATAAAGTCGGACAAAAGTATCGTGCTCATCACGGGTTCAAACCGATTTTCACTCAGGTGAATGCCTTCCCCTTTGCGTCCTTGATACACAATATACTATTTTGAATACGCCGGGTAAGTTTTCTCAGGACAAGTTAACCCGGTTTGGGTTTCGTGTTTACAAAACGACACAAGAACCCAAACGAACCCGCAAGTTTAATTAATATATTTCAGGTTGAGTTTTTAATACACAATCCGGCCCGACCCGCAGTTATTGAACATAACGCTAATATTAATTAGCTGTAGAAATTACTTAGTGGGCACAAAACCACGAAAATTCCAGGGACGTCTTTGAGACGTTCCAATGACGTCCATTGTCAGTCCAATCCACATCTCTAATATCATATAGTTTAGTTTTTATAAAGGTTTTTTCACAGGGGTGCAAATGAGGCATGTGTGTACTTAATGATTTTCAAAAAAAGTGTTTTCTTTAAGGGTTAGGGATATTCCGAAGACGTCTCCAAAACAGCTTTAATTTTTTTGCCCATTGATGGATAATACCAGGTGTATAAGCTTAAATCCGCTGTTTGCTCAGAGATGGCGGTAGTGAACATATTTAGCTACAATAGAAA
>JAUESH010000033.1:5478975-5489443 GCA_032275165.1 Synergus magnus
GGAAGCGCTGACCCACCCCTACAGTCAAGGCCCTAGCCTAGACAGGGTGGTGGGGGAGAATAGCGATGCTGTTACAAATCCTGCGCCCGAGGAAAACTCAAGCGCTCTCACTATGTTTAGGCGCACCTATCATAGTGAGGACAGAGCAGAATCGCAAGGGTTAGGAGCACCTATGCTTGCCATTCGCAAGGCGCAATATCTCGAGGATGAGAATTACCAATGTTCAGGCGCACCTGTCATTGGTAGTTCAAAAGCCGTAGGGATAACATCGTTTAGGCGCATCTATGGATGTTATCCCGCGCAATTTTAATAATTCGACGAGATCGAAAAGTAAGTGTAGGATTTTCATAGCGAATAGGCGCACTTATAGCTACTAAAATCTAAAAGCAAACGCTAATGTACGGGCGCACCCGTGGTTATCTTTTGCCACTGCCCTTTTCGATTTCAACGTCCTTCTTTTCCTTTCCATTTCCGAATTTCTTTTAAAATCCTAAAAAAGGGAATCAAATTTGCATCGTTTAGGCGCAACTGTGGATGTCAATTTGTCAAGTAAATATTAATGTTTAGGCGCACCTATCATTAATATTTATTCCGAACTTAAACAAATACGAATACCGACTAGTCAACTGAGAAATACCGACTCTCCCGGTAAGAAGGCTTACATTAAAATGTATTGAAAAATGTCATGATTCCAATGATGACATGACAGTTAGAGAATTTTTTTCAATCCCTTTTTTGTCCTCGCATTTAATCTCTGCAACAGTGCAAATTATTTCTTAAATTGTATCCCTTTCTATACCCATCGACAAAAAGATTTTTGTAAATACTTTTGGATACCATAAAGCAACGTTTAAATACAAGATTTCGAATCCCTTTTAAATTTGCACTTTTAGTTATTTTTATTCATCGTTTTTCGTATAATTATGAAGTAAAAATATTTAAAGAAATATTTTATTTTGTCACTATTTTATATTTTTGAGATATGTAGAATTTGAATAAAGCGGGTGCTTTACGATAAAATGACGTATTGTTGTGAACATTTCTTGTAGAATTTTCAATTTTCATGCTTTTGGAGCATATTCTGAAACATTAAAAACAAAATGTTAAAAAATTCGATTCTTCATTTATTTGAGATTATATTTCGAAGCTCCAAGTGTCATTAAAATGTATTGGAAACTGATTTTTCTCGACGCTTAATCGGGAATTAAAAATGAGGACAAAAAAGGTATTTTTGGAAATTGGAAATTTTTCAAAACCTTTTAATGTAAGCCTTCTTACCGGACTAACGCTAACCTCTGTTCCCGCATTTACCGTACCGGCCGTAGAGGGGGGGAACTTTAGACTTGGATACTCAACTCTTGTGAAAACTCCGTCTGTATTTGTTGTAAAATCTAGAACTCCGTGTCAAATATTGAAACCCTTTTTTTTATGTGAAATTGCAGGAAACAGAATAATAGAATTATTAAAACGTCGTCCTCGCCGCCTTCGTTCAACAAACACTCAGCGCAACTTCTCAAACTCACAATCAAACCACATTTTAAAACTTAGTCACACACAACACACAAACACTATAATTTTTCTGTTAGCCAAAATTACACTACAGTAACATTGCACATTGTATTTAAAATTTCTCACACAATACTCAAACACACACAATTTACTCACATTCGTCACACACACACACATTAGTTCTTCCATAGTTAGTAATGTAAAAGTGGTAGAACAATAAATCTTTATATTTTTGTTATTAAAAGATCTGTATAGTTGTCTTTAAAAACCTTATCCCCTGGCTGACTGAAGCATCCGGAAGACAATTTTTTTGAGGTAAAATAAGATCGCAACATGGCCCCAAAACAGATCGTTACAAGTGCATGAAAAAATTCTAAATGTTAGCCAAAAATATAGACTTTTATATTGTGAGAACCAAAATTTTATTAATTTAAAAGAAAAGTTATTAAAACTCGTCAAGTAAAAAATTGGCCTACTAGTTTGTCAGGTGGATCAAGCATATGTATTTAAAAATTTTTATCTTTCTATTATCGGCAGCAAAAATCAGAACGAAAAAATATTAATTTGTTTGTTTCATATATGAAAAGAGATAAATTCATTTTTTTAACACAATTGAAATTTTCCTTTCTAATTTCACCCATTTAAAGTTGGTATATTAAATTTATTATTATTATTGTTATCATTGATGTTATTACTGCTGCTGTTCTTACTATTCAAATTACTTTTGCTGTTGTTTTTGCAGTTTTTATTATTATTGTTTTAATAGTTATTATATATGTCGTTTGTGTTACTTTTTTTGTTTTTGTCGTTGTTACTGTAGTTTTAGTTGTTTAGTGTTCCACATGTTCTTTTTTTCTATTGTTATCTGTATTTCGTTTATTTTTCTTTCAATTTCTTGTTGTTTTTGTATGTTGTTGTTGTTGCTATTTTTTTCCATTGTTCTTTTGGCTGTTGTTTTTTGTGTTCGTTTTTGATTCTGTTGTTACAGTTATTGCAGTTTTTATATTTTTTTTTTAATTAAAAATTTTTTTTTGTTATTATTCATGTTTTTTTGGTTTTGTGTTATTGTTTTGGTTGTAGTTGTTTTTGCGGTTTTTGTTGTTATTCCGGGCGCTGTTTGCGATGCTATTTTTGTTCTTGGTTCTGATGTGGTTTTCGTATGTTTGAGTAGTGTTTTAGCTATTGTTTTTGCTTTTGTTGTTTTGCTATTTTAAATATTGTTTTTGTTGTTGTTTTTGTTTGTGTAGTTGTAGTTTTCTATATTCTGTTGTTTCTTTTTCTTGTTGTTTTTGGTTTAGTTTGTTATTGTTCTTGTTTTTTTTTCGTTTTGTGATATTGTTTGTTTTTCAGTCGTTTTTGCGGTTTTTTGTTGTTATTTCTATATTTTATAGTAGTATGGTAACAAGCGCATGTTATGTGTACGCATCGCACCTAACTTCCTTAGACTTAACTAACACAAGTTTACTTTGTCTTCGGTATGATGCTGATGGTGATGTTGATGTTAATGCTGATACTGATCAAAGCTGCTTCCCTGTCAGAGCAAAAAGAGGGAAAGATGGAAGAGTGTAAAGAGCGAAGAGCGAAGAGGGAAAAAGAGCGAGTGAAAGTAAATTGCCGGCCACGCACCCTGCCCGCACATTTACGACTAGTGTACGCACTGGACATTCGCAAACACATACACACACTCACACACTTAATATTAGTGCAGATTGCAGACCATCATTAGAAGTGTAGCACACAGATTTATCTACACATTTTTTACCTGAAACTAGAGATCCAGTGCCGCAGTATACATATTTTGAGGAATTATGCATCATATAACGTCATAATTATGCGATGTACAATTCCTCAAAACAAAATACATAATACATTTGTAATACTTACGATTATCACTGTCAATTAAACACTTTTCATCCCTCAAACGCTATATATGGGTATATCCACGAAAAGTGTCATTTTTCTGTCACTGTTGTATTATAGGAAAACCTACACTTAAAATACAAGTTATACTGCATAAAAATTTACAGACAGACTCCCTGAAATAAAAGCAAAAGCTTTCTGTCATTACAGAAATCCTCATAAAAAGATATAACGTATAATAGTTGGATAAAATCCCAAAAATATACCTGTGTAATATTTGTCACCAGCTACAAATTGAATATTCTGCATGCTCAGAGTTTTTCCGCGCAATATTTTAAAATTTTTAGAAAAATAATGCTAGTTCAGTGGAACATACGCTACTGAAATTTCATGGATTTGACATTGTGCTTTGATTTATAACTCAGCAAAAAAATTTTAAAGTCGTATTACCGCTTTCACAAATTAAATGTCCACTCCAGGGTCTGTAGTTGTGGAAAGTGCGCGCAACTACCCAGGTAAGAAATCTTTCAATTTTTTATTAGATTTTGGGAAAAATATCGGCCGTCCCTACACTTACCAAATTTAGATCATTCTCCAAAATATTATAAATAGGCAGTGTTCCCATATGCAAAGCTTGCATTGTTTATATTTTGTTTCACAAATACATATGAGCTGTCAAAATGTACGAAGCAGCCACACTGCCCATATTTTAGTTATGGAGCCCGTAAAGAGAGGCAGGAGCTGCTATAGCAGTCACGTGACTCGACGAATGACGCACTCAGGCGAGAAGCTGAAGAAAGGCTCAGTTCTGTGCTGGCCGCTTTATGCCCAATCCACATATAAACTTTATTGGAGACGTCCCGTCAAACTGCGCGTCATGACGGACCGCCTCAGCAATGCGGACTAGTGATGCCAACTTCGCTCTAAGGGAAAATAAATTTCATAGAAAAAGAACATAACCTACACCGAAATGATGTTGTTTTTCATTGGAAGATATTGATATTGAAAATATTTATAGTGATTTTAATTAATGTTAGTGAGTAAAAAAGTGTAAAGGTTTTTAAGGAGGTAGTCAAGTTTAGAAGCCCAAAAAAAGGCAAATTTTATTTTATTTTTTTCAAAGAAGTAATTTTTTATATTGAAACAAATCTTGTGGCACTATAATAGTACATATTTTGAGAGGTTAAAGTAATTTTTTCATAAAAAAAAATATCGATAAATAACAGAGTTATAGCCTATCTCCCAGAAGACTACAAAAAAAAGCATTTTGCGGTGACCATGACTCATCATTACAGGATCATCCGAAACAAAAAATTCAAACGTGAATCGTTAAATGATCACTTAATCTTGTCTTTAAACGGGGCATTTTGCGATATTTCAATTTTCGACAAAATGGCGCTCGTTCAAACACAAAATTTTTTTTTTTCCAAAAAAGACGTTTATTTTTTGCTATAAAAAAACAAAAAATCAACAAAATAAAAAATCCTCCGTTCAAGAACAAGAATTATGTTTTATAAATAACTCTTCCAAATTTGGTAACGATCGGATAAGCCGTTCTTTAGATATCTTGGTCACCGCCCGAAAAAATATGGTTTTGAGAAAAAAGCGTTTAAAGTTTTAGGTGTCTATTGCATTCCGCTGGAGGGGTGGAAACTTACAGCTCTATAACTTGGCAAGTTTTGCTCCGACTTCGATGAAATTTGGACACAATATTTTTAAGATGTTATACTTTTAGAAAATACAATAAAACAAATATCGATTTTTTGAAATTTCTAAACTTCACTGCCCCCTTAAAGCATTTCAAGGGATGCTAACAGACTCCAATGGACTTACGCTAGTAGGATGCGTATATTTGGTGCGCATGTAATGGTTAACATAACCTTCAAATGCCGATTGACGTTCGATCTGTCAGTGTGTGCTCGCGAATCAACTTTTTTAATCTCAGCAGTGAATTCAAGTGAAGTAAAAAGAACAAATTTGAAAAGTGTTGTGAAAGAGAACTACTAAACCTGGAAAATGGATGTAATTCCCGTGTTGGCTATGTCTTTAGCTTGGATAAGACTAGTTAGATTGCACCGACAATTGAAAGACAGAAGAAAACGTTATCGATATGGTGGGCAAAACCACATATTCGGGAGAATATGCGAAATCAATTCGGTGCGTTTTCAACTCTCTTCTTATATTTTGAAACCTATGATCACGAAGAATTTTATAAAATGATGCGAATGACAGTACAACAGTTTCATGATTTACATGAAATGATAATAACGCGTATAGAGAAATCCAGTATGCGAAGAAGGCCACTGTCAACGGAACTTCGACTGTGCTTGTGTTTGCGGTAAGTATAAAGTATTTCTTACCATAATTCAACTTAATTAAAAAAATGTTTACTTAAGGCTGATGAACTCAATACGGAAAACTTGAAAATTTAACTGCCGATGTTTTTTAAAAAGTATTATTAAATAATCAGTAATATTACCTAAAATGTATTCCTTTTATTCTAGTTATTTTGCCCATGGTGACAGCGTACATACGCTATCACGTTTTTATTACGTGGGGAAATCCACAACGTATGGTATCATTGCCGAGGTGTCCCATCACATCTGGGAAGTACCATACTCTCTTTACGCTATCTAGGAATGAAGACTGTCGAGGATTGGCAGAAAGATGCAGAAGAATTTGAAAAACGTTGGTGTTTTCCACATTGTATTGGTGCCATCGACGGAAAACATATCAGAATTGTAAAGCCTCCGCGGTCTGGTAGTACTTTCTTTAACTATAAAAAGTACTTCAGCTTCGTTTTGATGGCAGCGTGTGATGCTGATTATCGCTTCAGTTGGATCGACGTTGGAGATTATGGTATGTTTATTATATGTGAAACGATTATGTTAACAATAGGACAATACGTTTCTTTGAATGATAAACTCTCGTTGAGGATGTGCCCAAACATGATAATTATAAAATTACAGGTTCTCTGAATGATGCCAGCATTTTTGCAGCCACTAGTTTTGGTCAACAGTTACGAATCGGTGATGAAGCTTTCACGCTTTCTTCATATATGATGCGTCCATACTCGAGAAGACTCGCCACTGAGGAGTCACAAACACTTTTCAATTACAGGTAATCACTGTAAATTCAAAAAATTCGGTCTGTTTCCTTATCAACTGTAAGTGTTTATCAAGCCTATATTATTTTCTATTGCAGACTCTCTAGAGCACGAATGACGGTCGAAAATGCGTTTGGCATTCTTGCTGCCAGATGGAGAATATTGTATAAACCGCTGATCTTCAATCTACAAACGTCTGTTGTAGTTGTGCAAGCTCTAATATGCTTGCACATATTTTAAATAAATGTATAAAATGTTTATTTCTGTGTAAAAAAATAAAATTCGCATCTTGTAAAGTATTTTGATTTTTAATTTTTTTCCTTTAAAAGTAATAAGTAATCTTTCTTCAATTCGAACACTACATATAAGTATATTTTAAAGCGATTAGGTTATCGCTATTCTTGGCACCTTTTTTGGCACCTTACTACGAAGGCCAGGCTGTCGCAGGGAAAACGCGATTCAGCATAGAGGATCCTCTAATCCTAAAGTTTTTTTAGAGTGGGGTTAGATATTTCCGGGTTACACGGATTCTGAGTAATGAGACAAGAAACAAGTGCCCTGGGTCTGGAGCGACCCACGATAACCGAATCGGGTTAAGTACCAAAGGAGGATGGATATTTTGAGCTTTGAGCGAACAGAAATAATGAGACATATACAAAATCGTACGGCTTGTCGAGTATAACATATGTCTCTATATCACTGATCTATATAATAAATGGATAGCGGATGCGGTGTGAAAGTGATGCGACTAATAGAACGCCATTTTGATTTAGAACTAACCGCGGTTCGGAAAACTTCGTGGACTATTCGGCAACATTCGTGAACTGTTCGGCAACATTCGGTTCTTTGCCGTAAAAATTTATCAAATATATATCATATATCGAACATATATCAAAAATATATCGAACCGAATGTTGCCGATAAGCCACGAAGTTTCCCGAACCGCGGTTAGTTCTAAATCAAAATGGCGTTCTATTGGTCGCAAAAATTGTGTTCCATCCGCTATCCAGTTATTATATAGATCAGTGCTCTATATGCACACCCCTGAAAAGTGCTGTTATCACTGCAGCATTATAATTACGATTACAAAAAAGCTTACTATGTTATATTCTCTATTTTGTAGTCAGAGGTTAAAAGATAAGACAATTAAGGGGGAATATACACCTGGATGCGCGAAAAAAATGCGATTTTCGTGAATTTTTTTAGAAAGCCTAAACGAATTGTTGGATTGATTTTTTTTCTAAATGAAAGTACTCACTTTCGAGAACATTTTTAATTTTCCATTTTATTTAATTTGCAATATTAGATGAGTATATATATATATATATATCTTTCTTTCAACTGCCGAAAAAAAGAGGTCCTTCGCGGTGAGCACTCTCGTTTCATCTGTAATCATCAGAATAAAAAAAAAACCAAAGAAATTATTAAAGCCAAGACTATAATCTAATCTTTGTCGTAGGAGTTTTCGAAATTATCTTTATTTGACAAAATGGCGGGCGGTTGAACTCAAAGTAGCGATTTTTGAGTAAAAATTCGTCCTTATTTTGTCGATAAAACAAAATCTAAGCTACTAAAAAAAAACCCTACGACAAAGACTAGATAATTATGTATGTAATAAGTACAATAAATTTCTAGTTGATCGGTACAGTGGTTTTCGAGTTATTGTGCTCACCGATTTCGAAAACATGGTTTCGAAAAAACGCGATTAAAAGTTGAGCAAGGAGTAAATGCCGAAATTCTTTGACTTACACAGAATCATCGATGCCAGGTCCATAGTATATGTCCTCGACGTTGCTTGAAACACCCATATCATCTAAATTTTGTTGACGCCGTAATCGTCCCTCTTTTGATGTTTCCTGTGCCCGTAACTCGGCTTGCGCTATGCGACGCCGTACACACAAGATGCAGCCATTGGATGTAGGATTTATGTCTCCTCTAAAGAACGAATTTGATAAAGAAGTAGCAGCTATGCATCAACAACACTCAACAGTGAATTTAAAGAATTTATTCTCAGTATTTGGAAAAGCATTTATGAAAGCAGCGAAGATGGATACTGCTGTAAACTCTTTTAGAAAATGTGGAATCTGGCCTTTCAATCCATCAGTTTTTACTGAGTCTGATTTTGTACCAGCGAAAAAAGACAGTGCCACTGTTACTTCTCCAAGTAATTTGAAGAATGCAGGTAAATGAAATTTATAAAGTAAAGCATGTTGTAATAATTGTTAAAAAATAAAAACTTATATCTAATTACAGAATCTGAAACACCAACTGCTGTACAACAACTTACTCAAGTAGCTCATGATGTTGTGAATGGTAAATGTAACTCTACTGTGAATAGCAACAACGATCAGCTACCGCTCCAGTACAATGATCCTACTGCGAATGATAAATCCAGCACTAGCGTGAGCAGTAACATCCATCAGCCACCTCAGTGCAGTGTTTCTACTGATTCTGCGAATGCTAAATCTGACTCTACTGTCAACAGTAGCAGCCTTCAGCCACCACTTCAATCCAATGTATTTACTGATTCTGCGGCTTCTAACCAAATCATCTAGGTGCCAATAAGCAGATTGGTGCAGCTTGCACAGCAGATTGTTTAGCCAATTTTTAATTTAGTAGTAAGTAAAATAAAAATTGTGTAAATGAACTAGCACTTTTAATCATTTACTAATTAAAATATTGTGTTTTAATTATAGCATTCATGTACGAATTCTTTTTCTACAAACACTCCACCACGAGTAGGCAGCAATGATGTTTTTGTTCAAGTACCACTTTCTGCGTTGTCTGAAGTAAAAGAAACATTAAACGTTTCTGTGAATGAAATTGTAAGAAAAAAAGGAAGAGAGAAAGGCAAAACAGCTGTCGTTACTAGTGATGAGTATGAAAAGAATCTAGTCATTCAAAAACTAAAAAAAGAAAAGGCAGAGAAAGTTGCTGCACCTGTAACACCAGCTCTTCAGTCACGGAAACGCAAAATGGCTTCAAATAATCCTGTTGCAAAAAAAAGCAAGTTCTTCGACAGCCATTGCAAGTTATTAATACAAATAATATTAAAGAAAATGTTCAATGTTTAAATATTCCAATTCAAGAATATATTGTGCAAAATGATGGGTCTTTATTGAATGTAAGTCAAATGAACCCAAATTATATTGATTATACGCAGAACAATTTTCATTTATTAAATGAAAATTCATAAAAAAGCATTATTTAAAAGTAAAATTGTAAAACGAAAGTATTACATAAATGTGATAATAATGTAATTAATTTAAAATAATTAATATTTAACAAATTTATGGTAAAATACCAAAACCAAAGATGTAATTTAGAAAATAAAAAGATTATGAATTAAGTATTATGTTTATTTTTTTAAATATTTAAATAAATAATTATAAATATATGTAAATAATCAAATTCAATTTAGTGTTTCATCGCTTGGCTAAGACCGTGCTACGCCTGCCACGCTGGCTGCTACAGCGTGCCCCCTAGTGGGGCACGTGTGGCAGTTTGGAGTGTTTTACTTTGCAATTTATTTAATTAATATCATAATGGGCTAAACATTTTTTTATTGATGAATTTAGTTTTTCAAAGTTATGATCTATTTATTTCATTTTTTTACGCTACTATAACCTTCTGTGTTTTTATTTAAAGGCAACTTTAATTTAGGGTGCCACACGTGCCCATCTGATGCATAACATCCCCATTTCTCGAGGCGAATCATCGAGATTTGGAGCTTTGCCGAAAACTGTCCCCAATTAACAAATGATTTATTTAAAAAAAAATACTAAGTGTCATTTTTCCTAATAATATTTATTTATTGATTTATTCACACATTTTATAAGTTGTACAGAGTAATTACATAAAAGTGAGATTGATGTTCCAACGTGATTATCTACGACTAACCATCTTATCTTACTATCCCTACTAAAAATGCCGATTAAGAAATGAATAGAAACCGTTTATATAGTACATAGGAACCAATTGCCCTTCTATATG
>JAUESH010000033.1:5519393-5547551 GCA_032275165.1 Synergus magnus
CTTCTAGAGCTTTGCACATACGGCCATGATCAGGTAATGTAAAGTAAAGTAAGGTAAGGAATGACAACAACACACGGCATTCCCCAGTGGTCACCCATCCGAGTGAAAGCCGTGCTCAACGTTTCTTAACGGCCTTTACTCGCAGCTTTCTTTTGCAACGCATGCGCGGCACATGTGACTGACGTTTGTAGCAGTGTTCCCAAAATTTGCTCCCTGCGCGCGTTGGCTTCTTCCCGCTGGAGAAATTCTTCCATTGGTTTGGCACGCGATTCAAAATGACTGTAACTTTGAAAAGATTTTATTCGAGAAATTATAACTAAAATCAACATAACCTTACATGTCACTTTTATTTATAGTTAGGCCGGTGGCATACACTTTTGCATAACGCATAACTCATAGCGCATAAGGTTCTCGATCAATCACAAGCCTCCATTTTCAATTGTGAGCGTTATGCAAAAGTGTGTGCCAACGGCCTTAGTCACTTAAAATCTCTTCAAAATAATTGTTGGTTGTTTTTTTTTCCTTTCGGAAAAAAACCCCCATGGGGGCTCCGCTCTTCGAACCCGTCAGGGCTCTGCCCTGGACCCGCTCTCTAACCCCTTTAAGACTTCATTCTTTACATACCATTGCTGTGTCCAACACATTTTTTCACCCACGCGCATACGAAAACCATGCCGTTTTGCATAAAATATCGTCTGTCACTCTTCAGTACTTGGCTTCACTCGGCTATGCGCGCGCCTTCGGACTTCGACGTGCGCATGTACGCCTCGTACGGCAAGCATCGGCTGATAACGTCAAAGGTTTACTGAAGAGTGACACACTATACACGAGGACACATCGAAAAAAAAAAGTTGCTTGCGCGAAGTTCCAATAGCAATGAAAACTTTCTTTTGGGAGTCAAAAACACTCCCCTAAAGTTTCATTAAAAAATAACTTCCTTTTGTCTCCGCATCGCAGATATAGCTAAAAATCACAAAAAACGAAGAACTTCTTCAAATTTGAACACCAGAAAATTTTTTTTCGAGATTTGAATTATCAATAAAAATAGTTTAAAGCAAGTCAATTTATACCTGCGTAGCGATAATTCCATTAAAATATTTTTTACCCTCCCTAATTGACTTTGAAGTTTCAAAAAATCGAAAAAAGTCGACTTTTTCGCTATTTTCTTAGATTCATGGTGAATTTCTGGATTATTTCTCCATATATTGTGTGATATACATTAATGAGAATGTATTTGCAATATGTTTCAACAATAATATATAAGAAATGTTGACATTAAAATAATTTTTATTGACTGAATTACAAGAAAATATTTAAAAGTTACTCTTTAAATTTAAAAATTACTCTTTACTTGAAAATAAAATTAATTATCGGTATATAAATGACCAGAAAAAATAGTTCAAAGCAAGTAGATTTGTACCTACATAGCAAAAAATGATTCAAATGTTTTTAAGATTTTGAAATTTCAAAGTCACTTAGGTAGGGTAAAAAATATTTGAATTATTTTTTGCTATGTAGGTACAAATCCACTTGCTTCGAAATATTTTTTCTGACAATTTATACACCGAAAATTAATTTTATTGTCAAATGAAGAGCAATATATCACTTTTAAATATTTTCTTGTAATTCAAAGTCAATAACAATTATTTTAATGTCAACATTTCTTACATATTATTGTTGCAACATATTGCAAATACATTCTCATTAACGTGTATCACACATTATATGTCACGTGCGCCGAAGAAAGGGGGCTTATTCTGAAAAAATCGATATCGATGTTTTTACACCTTTCCATAGTTTTTGAGTTGCTCTTTCTAATGGAACCATCGAAAAATATTTCCGAGCGCTTTTATTGCTAATAATTGGGTTGTTAGGTACCCGAGAAATCAGGCTGCCTCTCGGGAGCTCGAGATCCCGTAAAACACCTCCCACCACTCACCACTACATCTTGTGCCGGGAAAGTCATTTTAACTTATAATTCTCCAAAGTTTTGCCGTGAACGTCAAGGCACGAATATTCTTAAACCACATTTGAATTTATAGATACGTCAGATTTCCGACTGATCGACGATGCGAGCGTAAATTGCGGGGTCTTGGCGTCCGAGCGTGCGCAAACGAGTGACTTCTCTGGCGAGTCTAACATGTATGGTAAGAGAAGCCTCAAGAAGTTACTCTCTCGATGACCGGCGAAGCGTTCAGGAGTGCGACGGAACTCTCGGCAGAATCCGGTATTGGTGGAGTCTGTCTTTATTGTAATCGTCGTCGAGGAGTCAGTTCCGAGATTAATTGTCGAAATTTATTGTAATAGATATTTCGTCGAAAGCTGAAGGAATGTAAGTAAATGAAATTCATCAAAATATATATGACTGGAATACTGTTAATCTTGCATTCATTTCTTGAGTCAGCCCATTGCACCCACCCCGTTATTATGAGAGTTTAATTTGCTAGTCGCGCAGTTCTTTATTGAGTAAATATATTAAAGTGTTCCTTGCTAGTTGGGAGTCAACTAGCTGACGCTAGTTGACGGAGCATCGGCAGCCGTTGAACCAGACGGCGCAGGGTGAAGGGTGTTCAATTTAGATAATTCCGAAATTAGTTAAACACCCGTCTCAATCTCTGTGTCTCATCTTTACCCCGTCCATGAACCGCGTCTACGACTACGTGCTACACGGAGAAAAATGCAATTAAAAATCTTCGATATCACTGCTATTATTTCGGATTTCATTTCCCAACGAGTCTACCGTTTCAGGTCCAGGATGAAAATTTAATAAATGATGCATACGCAAATATTTCAATCAAGGGTCAAATAGTATGAATAAGTTAGTACTTAATTATGGAACGAATCTATATTCCGCCTAGTGGATGATCCTATACCCAGTATAAAGCGTGCACGAACTTCATACTACGATTCACACGCAAGCCTTATGAGTAGGGGCCAAGAGGCTGGAGCATATCGGTGGCCGCTCGTGGAATCTGTCCGATTTAGTCTAGTAGTCAGTCCTATACCACACTTAAACACTTTTGTTTGGAATAGCAAAAAAAGAAACAAACACGTGTCGCAAGCTTTGAAGGGCTTTGCTTTCAAACAACCTAACACATATTCTATCAAACTTGGAAACCGAATATAATTAGAAATTACATATATGAGGCATTTTTTCTCAAGTGTACCCACCCTGAAATTTGACTTTGTCTGATCAAACTTAAACTTGGGCAAAGTGTAGTCCTATCAGATAGTACTTTACCGGAAACAAATTTTTTCGATTGGATAAAAATTGACCGAGGTAGGGGAGGGGGAATTTTTCGAGTTTTTGCTGGTCGACCCTGTTTCAAATGTGCTAAACTCCTTTCGTAGAGAATAGAAAAAATTTTGTCCTGTATATTTTTCATAGACTTTTTCCTGATCTATCGAATGGTTATAACCATTTTCCAAAAATTTTAAATTAGACCTCTTTTTTTGAAAATCAAAAATATTTTTGACTTTTTTGAAAAACTACATTTTTTCTTTTTTTTTTTTATCTCAATATAAAGCTCAACGCTTTATGTTTCGAAGCCCTGAAATTCAAGATGTTTTTTTTTGTTTTCGAGAAATTAAATAAAGAGTAATGCGGTGCACCAAAAACTCTTTTCGTATGGAATAAAAAAAATGTTGTCCTCTATATTTTTCATAGACTTTTACCTAATCTATTGTATGATTAAAACAATTTTTTCAAAAATTGAAAATTAGACCTATTTTTTTGAAAATAAAAAATATTTTTGACTTTTTTTTAAAAAAACAACATTTTATTTTTCGAAGCCCTGAAATTCAAAATGTCATTTTTTTTTGTTTTCGAGAAATTAAATAAAGAGTAATGCGGTGCACGGACGGCGCATTATACTTTATTTAATTTCTCGAAAACAAAAAAAAAAAAACGATATTTTGAATTTCAGGGCTTCGAAAGATAAATAAAAAAAAAGTTTATTTTTTCAAAAAAAAAGTCAATATTTTTGATTTTCAAAAAAAAATAGGTCTAATTTTCAATTTTTGAAAAAATTGTTTTAATCATTCAATAGATTAGGAAAAAGTCTATGAAAAATATACAGGACAAAATTTTTTTTATTCCATACGAAAGGAGTTTAGCACATTTGAATTAGGGTCGACCAGCAAAAAATTGAAAAATTCCCCCTCCCCTACCTCGGTCAATTTTTATCCAATCGAAAAATTTTTTTTCCGGTAAAGTACTATCTGATAGGACTACACTTTGCCCAAGTTTGATTTCGATCAGACATAGTCAAATTTCAGGGTGGGTACACTTCAGAAAAAATGCCCCATATGTACGGGTTAGAAGAAAACGAAGCTGGCGGGAATCGAACACGTCCGGGGCAGCAGTCGGGCGGCTTTCCATGTACCTATACAGAGGATTATGAGAATGGAAATAAACGTCCAATGTAGTAAACACGTGAATGAATATTAAGGTACATTAGCTTATGTATCGTCTTCTGGAAGTATAGGATTGACTACCAGACGATTTGAAATGTGCGCAAAATCGGCAAAATGACACATAGAAACTCTACAGTGCATTATAAAATTTATACTCTGACATATTTTTTTACCAATCCCATTGTAACTTCACATGGTAATAAGCTTTCATTTTGTAATTTCCATTGCAATTATTATTCCTCAAAATATATTTCCACCTTTAAACTCAACTCTAAAATAGTTCAGTTTACTTTCATTTCGAAAAACGATAAATGTATTTTCTTTAAACGAGCACAAAACTTTGAATTACGATTACATTTTGTAACTGGATACAATCGTAAGATATCTTCAGTACTACTTTCTCTAATAAAACGAATAAAACTTTGATATTTAATGGCGTTTAATGCCGTTAACATATCAAATATTTATCAATATTTAAGAGTCATTTTCATTTCTTATGGCTACTAAAATATCTTAGGACCGAAATTATCATTTTTCTCCGTGTACGATTAAGACAATGTGGTAAGTGAAGAGGGAAGATTGCGACCGCTCGCCCTGAAAAATCTCAATTTTCAGAGTAAGCCTTTTTTCTTCGGCGCACGTCACATACGGTCAAATAATCGAGAAATTTACTATGAATCTAAGAAAATAGCGAAAAAGTCGACTTTTTTCGATTTTTTGAAACTTCAAAGTCAATTAGAGAGGATAAAAAATATTTTAATGGAATTATCGCTGTACAGATATAAATTGACTTGCTTTGAACTATTTTTATTGATAATTCAAATCTCAAAAAAAAAAAAAATTTTGCTGTTCAAATTTAAAAAAGTGCTTTGTTTTTTGTGATTTTTAGCTATATCTGCGATGCGGAGACAGAAGGAATTTTTTTTTTAATGAAACTTTAGAAGAGTGTTTTTGACTCCCAAAAAAAGTTTTCATTGCTATTAGAACTTCGCGCAAACAACTTTTTTTTTCGATACGCCCTAATATACACCTTCCACCTGCTTTACGGGCATGAAAAGGTCAACTTTGAAGGGGTTTAACAATAAAATAGTTTTGTAGAAAATTATTTGTCTTTTGTGAGTTTGGCGTATAATTCATTTTCACTTTGACAAGACTGTGAAAAATTTGTGTGTTCTAATTTTTTTCCTTGATCGGAAAATTACGGATAAATCAATGACGCTATAAAAAATAATACCGATCCCACTGTAATGGAGACCGAGGAGATTCTTGGACCTCATTTAATGTAAGAAATAAAGGGGAAATATTTACGGAATATTAAGTATGAAAGCCAGCATATTCCTATGAGACAACATCACGCCTTTTGGTAAGCCAGTCGTTCCACTTGAATATAGTAAAACTGCTTCTTCTTTTTCTGGATTTGCGATTGAAGCAGCAGTAAATGTCATGTGGTCAGGCCAGTTTTTTAAGTCCTCTAGAAGCTTCATCATAGTAGGAACATTTTCCTGGATGGGTTCTTTATCAAGTTGAATTACTTTCATTGACCAAGGTACAGTTTTTGCCACATGGGTAATCAGTTCTTCTGTTCGTCTCGAAACGAAAATAATCTTGGGTTTCGAAACATTTAGACAATGTCTAACTTCACCTGATTAAAAAAAGTAAGTCAGGTAGGGTTCCGGAATCGACTCCGATTCTTCAAAGGAATCGATTCTCAGCGCTCGATTCCTTCGAAGAATCGGAGTCGACTCCGGGATCCCTAAAGTCAGGCTGCCTGATTTTATACGAATTAGTGATAGGCCATACCGATTCGATACTTTTAGTATCGAATACTTTTTTACTCGATACTCTGATACACGATACCGATACTGCATGTGAAAGAGAGGGAAAGAGAGACAGAAAATCTCCCCCACCTGTGAACTTTACCCCCACTCCTAAAAGTATTGGTACCATCAATACTACATTTTTGGCCGATACTGTATCGGAATCGGATTGACGTTGGCTAAGTATCGATACTCAAATGTCAATTCTTTTTTACAGTATCGCCCATCACTAATTACAAATTCGATATAAGAATAATGTAGAAAAAAAGTTTACCTTCCGTGTATGATGGATTAACAGGCACTATAACCGCCCCAAGGAAAAGCGAAGCACAAACTGGAACAAACCAATTAGAACAATTTTCGCTTACCACACTTACACTGTTGCCAATGTTAACGCCTTCAAGTTCCAATACTTTTGCCAGTTTAACACTTGCCAACAGTATGTCTTTATTTGTGAAAGTTTCTCCACTTTCTGCATTTATCTGTAACGAAAAAAAGGTGTTTTTCAACACGGAGAGAATTATTAGGGTAAATTTTACGAAACTTTTTAGCAGTGCTCGGATAACTGACCATTTTGATCAAGTTTGCTTTAATTATTGGAGGTTTATAAACTTGACCAAAAGTTTTGCAATTTATTTTCAAAGTTTGATGCGAAAATTGTATAGTACTATACGTCAAGTTATTAGGTATAATGTGCTACAAAATTCGGCACGCTTTACCAAGCTCAGAATTTTGCTAAAAGTTTGGTAACATTTGCCTATACGAGATAGGTATAATACCTTTACAAACAGGAATTTGTTCTCATCTGATTTTTATTGCTCTTATATAATATTAACAAATTTCATGTTAATATTTCGCCTTATTTCAATGGTAATAAGACGACACGTATTTTACTGTTAAAAAAAAAAAGAATTTCGCGAAGTTATGAGTATTTTAGTTTTTGACGTTGTTTTAAAAAAATCAAATTTTTTATTTAAACCTCCATAACTTTTTTAAAATAAGTCTTCTTTTAAAATCCACAAGAAAATTTAAAAAATATTAAATATTAAAAAAATGAACGACTTCAAAATCAGGACATTTTCATTTCTTACCTTCCTTTAGTTTTATTTTAAATTTATGTTTCTTAGGAGGCATGTGAATATCGCAAAACATTTGAATTTTTCTTACATATTCCCTTGACTACAAGAGTTAGGCATTGGAGCATTCTGAAAAAAATGGTGTAGAATGACTCTAATTTCCACCTCATTTCTGAAATTTCATTGTAAAATTTTTGGTTATTCATAGCAAATAGGCGCACATATAGCTATTAAAATCTAAAAGCAAACGCTAACGTACGGGCGCACCCGTGATTATCTTTTGCCACTGCCCTTTTCGATTTTCAACGTCCTTCTTTTCCGTACCGACCATAGAGGGGAAAACATAGAGGCCCGATTATCGTTTGTCACCGACTCATGTATGTGTCATTTAAAATCCGTTCCGAAGTCTCATTTGATTATATTCTGACGTCACACTATTTTTTTATCGTAAAATCATAACTTCCGAACTGAAACAAACATACCGTAATCCGCCTCCGTTCCGTAAACTTAAGCAATCATAATTTAAATCATAGAGCCACACATTAGTTTTTCATAGTTAGTAATGTAAAAGAGGTAGGGCAATAAATATCTTTATAATTTTGTTATTAAAAGATCTGTATAGTTGTCTTTAAAAACCTTGTCCCCTGGCCGACTGAAGCATCCGGAAGACAATTGACTTGGGGCAAAAATAAGATTGCAACATGGCCCCAAAACAGATCGTTACCTGGCGCCCGAATAGGGACTAAACCGAAAAAAACCGTTACCGACCAAACAGACTAAACTCAGTTTCGTCTTCTCAAATATAATATCCCGAAAAAATTTTTGAAGGTAGGCTTTTATCCATGCCGTCGGATGCCCGAAAGGTCAAAGGAGCAGCATTTTTCGCGATGTCTTTTTATTTACCACCAAAGGATATCAACTGCTTCTTTCGATGTCTGCTCAGATACCGCTGACAGGTATCACACCGCTTTCCCCCTGATATCTGTTCAGATACCGCTGACAGATATCACACCGTTTTCTTCTTTTCCGGATATCTCCTTGATTGCCAAAAAGTCGTCACACCGTTTTTCTCCACTCCGCTTCCCTGCCTTTTAAATTGTTGACCGAATACCGATTAGGAGAGAGCGGGGCTAGTTGGCCGAGTTACATTCTCGGAATTTTTGTAGCTTTTCTGTCTTGACTATTCGGAAAAAGCATATTTTTACATTAAAGGTATTACCTTTGGCTATACATCCTAATTTTTTCATACTTAAAAAGAAATTCGGGACAGATTGGTGAACGATCAAACACGACGCGGTGAAACGCCCAACATGCCCCACCTGCGGGGCATGTTGGCCGAGTATCAAAAAATTAGTACAACAGATCGAATATAGTTCAACAAATTTATATGTATTAATATTAACGTATTTTACATACGAGGACGGAATAAAAGGATAATTATAAAAGTCGTACAGACTATTTTTTTGGTATTTTGCTAAAAAAAAATTTTTTTTGATGTGTATGAAAATGTTAGAAAGAGGTTAGAAAGAGAGAAAGGGGCTTTTGGAGCGTGTTGATGAACGACTTTACTCGACAACTCGGCAAACGTTGCCCCACACACAACACGGCCAACATGCCCCGCCCGCTGTTCCCGAAAAAATGTAAATTTTACGAATACTAAAAGTTAGGTTACCCTTGAAAGCAATATACCATTTTTTAGGTTCACGAATGCTCTTTCAAAAAATTTAAACATTGTCCAATTCAGGTTAAAATAGATCAAACCAAGTAGAAAAGTTTACAACTTACGAAATTTACTCACCAGCGTCAAAAACAGAAAAAATGGAATAGCTTCAAAACGTAACGTCGAAAACGCTTGTAAACACACTAGAATATACGTTTCGCATAAATAAACAGTTAACAACACAAATGGAGCCACAAACACTGTTTACATTTTTAAAAAGTGCACTCGGCCAACATGCCTCCTCGGCCAACTAGCTCAGCTCTCCCCTACCGCACTACCGTTAACCGACCGACTGTTAACTGACCGACCGCTACAAAAAAAAAATGAGGATTAAAATCTTTACCTCTGGGGACCGTATCGCTCTGCCAAAAAAGGCAAAGAGCAAAAATCTCCGGTGATGTTTCTCCGTCTCTTTTTCTCTCTTCAAGGGGTATCACACTGTTTCCGTCGATGTCTGATCAGATACCGCTGACAGACACCACTCCGCCTTTCCGATATCCCCTTGAACACCGCCACGAGACATCACACCGTTTTCCGTGTTCTCCCACTCCATTTTCTTTTCGTTACCTTTTGTTAACCGCTCTACCGAACCGACCGAATTTTCAACCGCTCGACCGAACCGACTAACCGTTAACCGCACCACCGAAACCGACTAACTGTTAACCGCCCTACCGAACCAACCGATTGTTATCCGCGACACCGTACCGTACACATTTTTTTTCTCTCTTCGCACCGTGTCACCGTATTAGACCTATGTTAACCGCGTCACCGAACCGTTTTTGTCTTTTTTTTACGGACTGTTTTAGGACTCTACCACGAGCTACCACCACACCGCCAACACGACAGAAGTCTTCAAGATCCACCGTCTACGCACAACTCCAGGACAAAGCCACAAACACGATACCAATCAGTGGCGCAACTAGAGGACAAACAAGCTCAGAGTAGAACGTTACAAGATTGTAACGCATCATCACTACCAGCTCCACAAGTTCATCGACCGAAAACACATATTTGATCAGATACCGCTGACAGATTCCGTCAAACCACTTTTCGTCTCGAAATTTGTGCAGTGACCGCGAGATTCCAGTTCCATACGTGAAAATCTGCTCAGATACCGCTGACAGATTCCGAACTGCTCCACTTTCTGGAACCGCGAGTAAAACAAACTAGTGAACTCTGAACTCTTGTGAAAACGACCATGTGTCATTAACTCTAGTGAAATCCCCCAGTGCAATTGTCAAAAGGCTATGAAAAGCATCAACAATACCTCCATCACAGATCGTTACAAACTGAAGCCAGTCACAGAGATTGTCCTGACTCAACATCTATAGGAGGGTATGTACAGTGGTGTGCAAAAGTATTGGGCCACTGTGTTTACATATTTCTGAGAACTCCGCCGGGCTCGCTACTTAGTTTGTTTATAATCGTCCAGTGTTTCACATACGAGATCAAATCATTCTAAGGTCAACATGCCGAGACATACGAATACTCAAATTCGGGAAGCCGTGATAAACCTTTCTGAACAAGGAAAGGCATCTCGTGAAATTGCCACTTTGTTAACTAGCTGTGTAGTTGTATCAACTTTTGTGCTCATACTTGTCAACACAAAAAATGTTTATTTTCAACTTTAACTTTAGAAATTATCACATTTCAAAGCTGATGTAAAGAAATGTCCAGGAATTTTTGAAAATACGAAAAGTGAAGCTTTTGGATCACCTAGCTCAATCCCTAGATCTAAATCCGATCGAAAATTTGTGGGATGCACTTGAAATTCACGTTGCAACAATAAAACATTCGAACAAAGCTGCATTATGGCAAAATCTGCAGGAAGAATGGGAAAAAAACCAAAGGACTACGGTCAGCGCTTAGTTGATTCAATGCCTCGTCGATGTGCTGCTCTAATTGCTACAAGGGGTATACCTACAAAATGTTAGTTATTAAGAAAAAAATAACAACTTTCTTTTATATTTTATAAACGTTTACTCTTTTATAAACCTACAATATAAGTGTGGCCCATTACTTTTGAACACCGTCATAAAAAACATTGTCAAACAAATTGTCAATTATCTATATTAAAAATATCTAAATTCCATAATTTTGTAGTTCAATAAAATACTAATAGTTTATATATACTCAATCTTTCTTAGCTGTTTTTATTTACTGTATATAGTCGAAACTGTGTTTGACCCAAAACTTTTGTATGCCACTGTAAGTCTGCAATAAGTCTGTTCGGAGATACCATTGCTTGGAGGAACCATAAGCAACCTAACGTGACACTATCTACATATTATTCAGGATACTTGGCGATGAGTGATGCGTGCAAAGAATTGATTTCTCTCGACAAATCTCTCCGATATGTAGTGGGAAGGACGTTCTTTCCAATTACTATCTGGCGTGATAATCAGTCTGCCAGGAAATGCACCGAGATAGACGGGATTCATAAACTTAAGACATTTGATGAAAGCCTGAATGAAATTCACGAAAGCATGGAACTCGGAGAACAAACAGGTTGTAGAAAACCAATGGCAGAGACACACGGAGATTTTGTTAAACAATGTGTAAATGAAGGGAAAATGAAAGTCAAATATGGCACAACTAAAGAGAATATTGCTGACATAATGACTAAACCCTTCGCTCAGAGTGCTCAAGTATATCTGAGAGATAATATTACGAACAGGAGACTTAGCAAAAATAGTTAGCATAAATTCAGAGGTAATTATTATTATAAGTTATTAATAAAGCTTCTATTTGCTTTCAGGACAGCAATAACATGGTCTGTGTGATGTGGGAGGTGCATAGCTTATACAGGGTGTCCCAGGTCTAACAGTCCGGACCTATATGGCTGTATAAAAAACCAAAACAACAAATCGAAAATTCCTTTGGAAAAAATGCATTGAAGTTTTAATTTTTGAGTTATGAAAAGATTAAGCTGGACTAATCAGAGGCGCCGTGTGCGTGCGTGAGCGGGAGATGAACGCTGTGTTAGTGACCGCTGCCTCTCTTGTCGGTACTAACACAACGTTGCCTCCCGCTCACGCACGCACGCGGCGCCCTGATTGGTCCAGCCTAATCATTTGATAACTCAAAAAGTAAAACTTCAATGCATTTTTTTGCCAAAGGAATTTTCGATTTGTTTTTTTGTTTTTTATACAGTCATATAGGTCCGGACAGTTAGACCTGGGACGCCCTGTATAAAGTATTAACGCCAAATCAAAGTGCCTTTATAGACAGCTTAAGTTTCGTTTATTAAAAATACATACTATTAAGTAGAATTAGCATTAAGAGATTGTTCTTGTATATTTCAAGAGTTATATGCGAAAATGGGAGGGAGTGTCGGAAACACTGCATTGCCGACACAACTCTAGTTTCAGCTAGCGCCCCTCTTTAGATCTTACTTGTGAAATAAAGGTGTTCAGAGGATTCCAAACCATAAGGTTTAGTTAATTCACGTAGAAACCATCTACGTCATTAGATATAGAATCTCAAGAACGAAAGAGTTCATGAGAACTCATGTAGGAAGTTAATCCTACAAATATTGAGCAAGTTATGGTTATTTGTAAATTTGAACATTTTCATTTTCATCTATAAGTCTTCAAATAACCAAAATTTAAAGCTAATGTAAGAAAGTAAAAGGTTTCTTGCATCGTAAAAAATCAAGTAATCTAATATTAATACATTTTATTTAAAAATATGAATGATGACATCAAAAGATGCTTTGCTTCGAAAAAAAAGAATTCTACCGGTAGTTATTCCGAGCGGATTTTTTTCAACTATTTTTTCTCGTAAACCTCTTTCTATCGAAGCAAACAGTTTAAACTCTTTTCATCTCTTATTAAACCCTCTTTGCTCACAAAAGGTGATTAAAATCCGTGTCTCCCGATACGCGCACTTCCCTTGTAAGCCCAGTCCTGCCACCGAAAAGCCGATCTCGATTAAAGGACGTGTCAAACAATGAATTTTTATGATTTTACCATGAAATTTCAGAAATAAGGTAGAGATTTAAATCATTCTACAGATTTGACCATTTAAAATTTTTTTTTTTTCATTTTTTGGCCCAACTTAAGAAACAAAAAAAAATTAATTTGGTGTGCCTGTACTTTTCCAATTGATATACTATGATAATAATTATAATTGTTATCATAATATACATACAAATCACATTTAATTCATTATCACAGGCTGATGCATGTTAAAAATTGTTACTATTTCTACTTGGATTTTTTATCTCATAAAGTGAATTACTTTAAGGGCAATTAAGGGCAATTACCATAAGAGCAAATTTAGTTTCGCCAACTTGAGACTCGCAATAAAAAATATTCTTTGCTAAAACTATGCCATTTACCTCCGTTTCGTATAGACGGCGGTAAATGGCCTAGTTTTTGTGAAAAATATTTATTATTACAAGCGTAAAGTTGGCGAAACTAAATTTGATCTTATAGTAAGTAACATATGACCTTAACTCAAATAAAAAGTAATAATATTGCTTAAACTTATATATTATGTTGAACCCTTTTTTTATGGAAAAAGGAGGCAGGTTGATTTATCTTTTTCGAGAATAAACTACTCGCACCGAAATGATTAACAGTGAGATATTTATTTTAACGTCGACTGGCGTTTACAAAAGTTTGTATGGTACTGGCTACCTGACGAACGCGTTGCCACGAGCACGCCCTCTCTTCACGTAGGAGGGCGCGGGAAATACCCATAATAAAACGCGCGTTAAACCACTTTAAAATATTATGTACTTGGCAAAGGTTTTCGACATGTAATGTTTTCGTTGTGATATATTATATCTTACCTGAACAATCCGTGATTCATGCTTTTGAAGATTATTCAGGATAAACTGTCCTAAACTAATTTTAGGAATCTCCTTTGATGTTCTGCCGTGTAATATTCTTGTATCGTTAGCCATTTTATGTAAATATTATTTATTCAGTAATTGTGAATATATAATCAAATGGTAAAAACAGTGAATATTATTTCCAATGCTGAAGACTTTATAAATCCTTCACTCTTTTAGAAAACAGTGTTGGTGAAATAATTTCTGTAAACATATGAGAATTATATTATTAGAAATTTAAATGTACACTATTTATTTATTTTTCATATATTTAAAAAAATGTTAGCAGAGATTCATAACAAAAACATTTAAAACTGTTTTCTTGCTTCCTGTGTACCTGCTAGAAATCGGCACGGCGTGCTCTACGGCCACGATCAGCCCTATCCGACTCTTTCAAAGATAGCCGTAAATATATGACCCCCACATGGTAGTACCTGGTAATCCCGACTGAGTGCGCAGCTCCGCTTCAGCCCGACTTTAACATTGTCTCTTATGGGGTAACGTTACAAATAATTTAAAAAATCAATGAGTTTATGATAATTAAGTGATAGTACGTGTTATAAATTAAACATTGACATTTAGTGAAAGTCTGGAAATTCAAAATATGGACCGTTACAGAGGATGCAGGTGTATCGCACCTAATTGTAATTTGGGGGACGACTGCAATAAAGAAAAATATCATCGGTTTTATGTTCCATTTGAAGAGGAAATTTTATTAAAATGGGCAAAAGCGATCCCGAAGAAAGATTTCACTTTAAAAGGTGGTATGGCAGTGTGTCAGAAGCATTTGCTGCCCGAGGACATAATTTTCAGACGCGAAGTTAAAGATTCTGCTGGCAACGTTATGGCATCGGTATATTATTTACCTGGTTTATCTTGATACCGTTTAAAAAAATTAAATGCATTTATTATAGGATACATTTCCACGGTCCCTATTTAGAAGTTCTGACATTTATTATTTTTCGGTAACAAAAAATAATTTAAATGAAAGTTGTTATTACAAGCAATCGGAATGAGGCAAGATACGTAAAAATTATAACCTTCAAAAAATTAATTCGATTAATTAGACCAATCAAACTTAATTCTAAACATATTTCCTTTATTGTATAATATTAATCCGTTTAGTGTAGGGGGTGGTCGAATCGACCCAGGCCGAAATTGCAAACCGCTGCGAGTTTATATGTTTATTGTTAATTATATAATTAATAATATTAAAAAACCTACATTACAAAATTGTACCGTAAAGTAGAAGGCTTAAACATGAACCATGCATTTTTTCAGATTTTTAACAACACGTTTTCGATTTTTTTAAGCATGAAGTCGAGTCGACCCACCCTACACTTAAGTGATGCAAAAAAAGCCCTACACTTAACGGGTTAATTTATGCTGAGTTAAGATTTTTGAACTCCGAAATTTTTCTACGTGAAAAGGCACCGCAACTGAGAATAAAATAAAAGATTTAAATAATTATAATTAATATCTACTAAATAATAATGTTTATAATAATAATAATAATTTTAATAAATGTTCATTGATCATGATAATATTGTAGAATTTTAGATAATACACTGTAAAAAAAAAGTTCATGAATTTATGATATTTTGTATTACAATTACTAAATTTTTTGTAAAATTAGGAGATTGTGACACAAAATTACAATACAGTAACATAAGTTTACTAATTCTAATGTAAAATTACAGATATGTGACATAAAATGCAGAAATGATGTCTCAGGTTTTACAAATTTATGTTACGGTAACATAAAATGTACGATTATTACTGCTATGCGCAATCGGCTGTTGTCTCTCCGGTTTTCGATAGAAAGTGTTTTGCACAAGTGCGCGTAGGCAGAAAAGTTTTTCGGGGGGGGGGGGATCATCAATATGTCAGCAAATATAAAAAATGTGACGAGTCTATATACGCATGACGACTTTTCTAACATTTCGGGGGGGGGGGTGAACCCCCAACCCCCCGCCTGCCTACGCGCCTGATAACATAAAATGTGTAAAATAGGTCGGACGTTCGAATCCCCAGCGAGTTATGACAAAATAGACGTTACAAACAAAATTGTATTTCCTTTACAGAAACTAAAATTATGTTACTTGTCACTCATGTGAAATTCTGACACTGTAACAGAAATTTCTGAGCCCGTGACAGAATTTTTTGTCATGATGTTACTGCAGCTTTATGCAGTTACCAGTAACAGAAATTTCTAAACCTTGACAGAATTTTCTGTTACGTTAACTACATAAAGCTCCAGTGATATGTGACAAAGAATTCTGATATAAATTTCTAACAGTGTACGAGATTTTTCATATTTGGATTCTTTGATATAGGAGGAATTGAAAAATCCACGCTTAAAAAGAGGTGACATTCCATCAATTTTCCCTAATTGACCGAGTTATTTAACCACGGCCAAGAGAAAATGAAAATCTCCGAAGAAAAGGACACCGTTAGACGAATCTGCAGTAAAAAAAGTAAAAGTCGAACTAGATTCAAATGCGAAACATCGAGTTTCAAATGAAAATTCGAATATTTCCAATTCCAGCATGACTACGAATTCGAATGTGATTCCGAGTGAAGAAGAAGAAACTGCTGATCCTGAAGAGCCTCCAGATCCTAAAAATCCAAATGCGATTCCGAATGAAAATAAAGAAACTGCTGATCCTGAAAAACCTGCAGGTCCTGAAAATTCTAAAAATCTTAAAGATTCTGAATCAGCCGAACGGGGAAATTTATTTAATTCTCTATTTATTTCGCCGGATTGCATAAAGATGCCGATTTTGTGGTGCCGTCGTCAATGTAATGAATCCTTCAGGATTACGTCATTTAAAATGTTCCTTAGTGGTTCCCATTGGGACTAAAAGCACAAGTTGCAAAAGTTGCTCAGAGGGAAAGAGGACCCTTCGAAGAAAGACGATAAGATTGCAAAAGATGATTAAGCAACGACGTCTTATTTTTCACATGAGTCCTTCAAAAAAGCAAAAACTGCAACTTCTCAGAACTCGACTATATAAATCTAATAGAAGAACAGGTGATTATCAGAGATTGTATCATCACTATAAAAAGCAACTTGAAAATGATTAAAAAGAAATGGCAGCTCTTCGTGACGAAGGTCTCCAAGAATTCAGAGGACTGGATAATTTTGTGTATGATTTTTCATATGAAATCACCAGCAGCTCATCGTCTTCTGAGAGACAACAAGATTCTGCAATTGCCAGCAACGAGCTCAATTCGCATGTAATAAAAAATTAAATCAATACATTTTGTACAGTTGATAGAGTAAAAAACGATTGCAGAATACTCTCTTATTAAAAATAAATGTTATTTCTTAGAGATCTTATTATTAAAAATTTTAATTTCCGTAGAAATGTAGGTATTTATCTTTGATGGATACACCTTGCGGATTCGATGAAGCGTTTTTCAAATTATTTAGACAGATTATCTCAGTTGCCTGAGATTTTGAGGCATAGAATCTGGTTTCTTGATAAAATATCAACTCGGAAAAATATTCGCTTTGATCCGAAGAAAATGAAAGTTTTAGGCCTCACTGATTTCGATGCACTAAACGAATCAGTGGATGTTAGTGATAAAGCTGATCACGGACTATTTATCATGTTTCATCCGTTGATGGAATCCTTTACACAACGCATAGTTGTATGTGTGTCCGAAGTTCCGGTTGGTGGAACAACTTTAGCAAAACTATCCAGGCTATCAGCTTATTGGAAAAGGCTGGCCCTAAAATGCATGGAGTTATCACTGATGGAGCATCGACTAATCGAAAGTTCTGGTCGATTTTTGGAGTCAGTGGCGAACTGGATAACATGCAGTGTTGGTTTGCACATCCGACTGTTGAAGGCTGTCGAATTTATGTGTTTTCTGATATAGTACATCTTATTAAAAATATCCGGAATCGGTTACATGATAAGAAGACCTTGCGGGTACGCATTTCAGGAACCCATTCATATTCAGTACTGTTTATATTTCGATATTCAATATGTAATATATGCCTCTCTTCTTATAGGTTAATCCAAAAACGGATGAAATTGATTGGGAATACTTCCGCAAACTCTTCAATGTGAATAAAACACACAGAACAGAAAAATGGTGTCCTAATCTAACTGAAGATCACCTTGACCCCAATAATATGCTGAAGATGAGAGTAATCTTGGCAGTGCAGGTAATTATTCAATTACTGATGAAAGTAAATAATACTTTAGGGTAGAACGGGGCAAGTTGTCACACATTGCGTTCGAAGATTTTTCTTTTTTTTTGCATTTAATATTTATTTAAGAAGTCTGTGATACGCCAAAGTTTCAAGTAAACCCTCAGCTTCAATTGGGCAATATCGAATTTCTGGTAATTGTAACGGTATAGTTATGGATTAACAATAAATAAATAAAGGTCACATCAAATTTAATTGCATGAAAAGTGTTGCCCAAAATTTCTTTAAGTAAAATATTAACATACAATAGTGCGCTGTAATGTAAACAAGTAAAATCTTCCACAGAAACATATTATTTTTAAAAAGTACAAGAAACTCAGTATGTTCGTCTTAATCTAATACAAGAGTTTCGTTTGAATGCGTCAACTTATTGATGCACTTTTAATTTAAATATCTGAGACTGTGATACGCCACAGTTTCAAGTGAACTACCATTTTTACATTCGCTGATCATTTATGAATTTATTAGAAAATTTCGGAATTGTGACAACGTACCCCGTGAAATTGAACTGACGGATTCCATAAGGACACACAAAAGTATTTCGCTGGGAGTAATAAGGCCCCTGGAGGCTTTCAAAACCATTTTCGAATTAAAATTTTTCAAGGCTATATCTAGATGTAAAATTTTATTGCGCATCTTCTTATATTTTTGAAATGAACTGTACAAGAGGTAAACAGAGCATGAAAATCTCTCGGAAAATCTAATAGCAAAAAATCGCCGAATGCCTAATTCCTAATAAATAATATTTTGCAATATTATTTATTGTTTTATTCATTATAATTTGATATTTCATGATTATTTGATTAGTTTTTATCTTTGGCGCCGATGAACTGTATTGAGAATTAATTAATAGCTGAGACTCTCGCTACAGTCCGCGCGCGAGACGTCAAACCGCTAGCGACTTCAGACATTAATAGTTCTTTAAATATTAATTCGATTGGGCTGAAATTTTCCAGAAAACTTCTTTGTACTATAATAAACAACTTTCTCGCTGGAAGTTTTTTGCTACTCAAAATTCGCTCGATAAACGAAACGCTTAAAGTTAGGTAAATCCGATTCACGCCGAGCATCAGAAAAAAGTTAATAACAATTTTACAAAAATAAATTTTTGAATTCCTGTTGTTCTATCAATCGAAGGACACCTGAAAGCATATTCCCTGAAAATTTCATTTAAAAAGTCCAAAAACTGACGAACTGAGGAAAAAAGATGCGCAGTAAAATTCCACATCAAGATATAGCCTTGAAAAATTTTAATTCGAAAATGGTTTTGAAAGCCTTCTGGGGCCTTCCTACTCCCAACGAAATACTTTTATGTGCCCGTATGGAATCCGTCAGCTCAATTTGTGACAACGTGCCCCGAGGTCATCTTTTCACTTCAAACAGGCTCACGGCCGTCACATTTGAGAAATTTGTTAGGTTAACTATTGCACGTGGTAGGTAAAAATACATATTTAAGATAATATAAAGTTCCTCTATTCCTAAAAAATATGCTTAATGTCTAGTTCGTAAAAACTCAGAGTAAAATTTAACTTACTGCAGAAGAAAATATTCAACTGGATTTTCCGTCAGCACAGCTAATGCAATCGCGACACTTTTAACATACAAAGAGTTGGCATACACAGACGCGTTTTGTGTATGATTTGTGCTGCGCTCTAATTATTACTTTTTTAAATAAAGCCAATGTGACAACGTGCCCCGTGTGACAACCTGCCCCGATCTACCCTATTTCATTATTTAATTGGTAAAAATATATTGTTTCAAATTCTGAGCCTTAAAGTGGCCAAAGGTCTTTTAAGAGGACTTAAAGTTTATCCGCGTCTTTTCAAAGGATGTGAAGCAACCTCTGAGTTCTGCTCGAGGATAAATAATTTATTCAACATTCTTAATAAAACCGATCCTGCAAATGGTCTTCAAATCTTTCATATAATCTTTTCATAATTCTGATTATTTTTGAACTTACACCTAAATCATGAAGATTTGCCCAGAAGAGAGCGTGATTGAACGAAGGAAACGCCCTTGAAAAATCGACTACAATGGCATAGAAGTGTCTGTCTTTTTTTGTAGATATATCTGTGAAATGGCAGCTAAATTAAAGATATTGTCAACACAACCCCTGTTACGGCGAAAACCCACTTGCACTTCCGGGATAATATGGCAGGAAGACTCCCATTTATCTAACTTTGATAGTAAAATCTGTGTAAACATTTTTAAAACGGAGTTTAGGAGAGCTATTAGTCTAAAGTTGTTAGAATTAGAAGGATCATGTTTTTTGTGAATCATATGTGTCAAAGATTTCGTCCAATCAAGAGGCAAATATTCATTTTCAAGTATTTGATTAAAAAATGACTCAAAATACAGGAGCCAATTAGGTGGAAAATTTTTGAAGAAATTACTTAAGATCTGATTCGGCCCTGGGGCCTTGTTAGGTTTTGTTTTGTTGATTGGCATGATTTAGTTTGCTGTAATGCTGCTATCTAATAACGGGTGACGAACATCCGTAAATAAGGATGGGGACAGGCGTCTCGGCAGGAGGGTAAAGCGGATATAGTTTTCCCAATCTTTTGTAGTAAGAGCATTAGTTTTGATTTTCAGTCCTCTGAATTTATTCACGGTTTCCCAAAAAGTCTTGCTATCATTAACCCTCTCAAGGCCCACAACGATACTATTTTCAAAACTCGATTTTTTACGGCCGGTTAGAGCTTGATACGACTTTTTAGCTTTGATATAATCTAATTTAGTCTCGTCAGAAAAGTTAGCCCTGCTGGCTGTTTTTAGTGCCCTATTTAGTAAGATTTTTGCTTGTTGACAATCACTGTCGAACCAGGGTTTGTCACGTTTAGATTGAAAATCACAAAATCACAAAATCTTTTCCTCTCTTTATACATGTCAGCAGATCTCGCACTATCGACAATTGCCTCCGTAAGATTCGAGCTTAAACCATCAATATCAATTTTGTCAAAGTTAACTTTGATCTTATTTGATAAATAGAGTTCGCTCGACAAGATTTTCCGCTTGCTATCGTCCCATTTGAGGTAGGTTAATGTCTTATTTTTGTTTGCCTTCGAAACGTCAGGCTGACTGGCAGAAGCAGGAAGACAACAGGAGGACATCAAGACAGGGAAATGATCGCAAAGGGGTACGGATTGGTGTACCTTCAGGTCATTTATCAAACTGAGTGCCTCAGCATTGCACCAAACCAGATCATTTATGTTTTTCCCCCCTGTACTCACGAAAGTGAATTTTGCTGGATTGTCACTCCGCGATCTACCATTTAGTAAGTAGAATACCTTATCCTCCATCATCTCCACCAGTCTCAGCCCCCTCCTGTTGTGTACAACATCTTGGCTGTCACGTTTAATACAAAAATCAGTGTGAATAAACATTTAAGGGGGGACCCTGACCCAAACATTCAACCCTACTGTTAAAATCGCCATAAATAATAGTAGCAACGTTATTAAATTTATCTGATAATGCACTTAAGCTTTCTTCTAATAGTTGTAAAATAACATCAATATCAGCCGCTGGATTAAAATAACAAATATCCAAGATAAAAGTCGTTCTATTAATATTGGTGATTCGTATTATACTATAATCCAATATTCCGTTTTATCAATAAGCTTGCAATTTAAGTGGGATTCATTTACAAAAAGCGCTAGGCCACCACTTGCTCTACCTCTTGATTTTTCTTTTAGAGCATTACAGAAAAAATAATGACCATTATGCATTAAATGAACATTTTTTGGCACTTGAGTCAGCCAGGTTTCAACAATACCTATTATATCGAAATTATCTAAATTAATAATGCTAGAATTTAAAAATCTTGCGTAACCATGACAATTTCAGAAGATAAATTTTGGAGTGTTTACAACAGATCCGCCGGAGCCCAGGTTCCTTAGTCTTTTTGAATTTTTTGTTCCCACGTCCGTCTGTGGTCTGGATGCTAGGAGGGGGCCCCTCCTTCTGACTAATGAAGTTGGTGGGTGGGGATTCCGAGGCCTTACGTTTCGAATTCTGTCCAGTGCTCTTCCTTACCGATGGATCGTCCCTTCATTATCAGCCTTCATCATCTCCGATATCTTCAATAATTCGTCGACAATAGTCTCGCTTAATGCACGATTAATGCACTGCATGCCTTCACAAGTCGCGTCCATAGTACGCTATGTATAGGTGAGATAGCGGTAGCTGCATTTTTGGACATAGAGGGCGATTTTAGCAATAACCCTTTTAGCAATTTATGATGCTGCAAGTAAACATGAAGTCAATACTACCATAAACAGGTGGATGAGATCCATGTTGAGAAGCAAGATAATTTATACGTTACTCCATGGTAAGGAAGTGAAAGCGAGTGTTACAAGAGGATATCCGCAGGGGGGAGTGTTATCTTCCACTCAATGGGCATTTGTAATAGATGACCTGATCTGCAAACTTAACAGAAAAGGATTTTATACACAAGGATATGTAGATGATCTAGTAATCTTAGTGGAAGGAAAGCACGAGGGCACACTAATTGACCTTATGCAAAAAGCGCTCAAAACAGTTGAGCAATGGTGCAACGAACGAGGCCTATCCATTAACTCGGAGAAGACAGAACTACTGGTATTGACGAGGAAGACGAAGCTCCTAGACCTCAGGAAGCCGATGTTCTATGGCAGGTTTGTTGAATTTTCGACATCAGCTAAATACTTGGAAGTCATATATGACCCGAAACTAACGTGAAAGTTACACGTTGATGCTGTTGTTAAAAAGGCTAAAATGGCCTTCTGGACCTGTAGAGGCGCTGTAGGTAAGACTTGGGGACTAAAACCCAAGGTATTGTACTGGTTATATATATACTATGATAATCAGGCCAATAATTACATATGCGTCAATGATATGGGAACCGAGGACAAATCTGACGGGCTGCAAAAGTCAACTGCAAAGCCTACAGAGAGTGTTCTGTCTGGCTATTTCTGGATCGATGAAGTCCACACCGACTGCATTGTTAGAGATACTATTGGGACTGCCTCCGTTGGATCTTTTAATCAAAAGGACATACTTGAACAGGATCAAGAAGAACAACCTTTGTGAAGACAATGTCCTGGACATCGAATCTGACGTTATGGTTAGGAAACTATCGTTCACGAAGCCCTTTAAAGTGATTTTCCCAAACAGGGAAATATGGCATGACGAACAGAAACGAGAGGCAATGTTTAAGCCGGGAGGACTCATCTGGTACACGGATGGTTCCAAAGACTCTCAAGGCATTGGAGCTGGAATTTATGGGAGGACACCAAAGACCGAAATTTCAATAGCACTTGGCAGGTTTCCGACTGTATTTCAAGCTAAGGTGGTGGCAATCAAGACTTGTCTTGAAGAGATTTGGATGCGAGCATATAAAGGCCGGCAAATCTATATCTGCTCCGATAGTCAGGCTACACTTGAAGCCCTTGACTCTCAGGAGATTACGTCCAAATTGGTATGGTTGGCCTTCAGATTCTCCTTCAGGAGTCTGCAGGCAACTGGATTAAACTAATCTGGGTGCTTGGTCATGAGGATATCGCGGGCAATGAAAAAGCGGATGTATTGGCAAAGAAGGGAGCTTCAATGCCCCTTATTGGATCTGAACCCTACTGCGGCATATCGTATGCTGTTTCTAGAGGAGCAGTCGAGGAATGGACTCAACTGTTACATGCAAGGCGGTGGGATGAAACCAAGGAGTTAATGCATTCGAAGAGATACATCAGTACGTCATACTCAAAGAGATCAAAGCATCTATTGAATATGGAAAAGAGACAGGCGAAGATCGTGGTGGAGGCATTAACTGACCACTGTCACCTGAACAAACACCAACACACAATAGGATTCGAGGTCGATCCTCGGTGTCGTAAGTGCGGATACTCTGAGGAGACAGCGCATCACATACAATGTCAGTGTGATGCACTTGCCATACTTAGAGAAAGATATCTCGGGGACTATTTTTTATGCCCGGAAGACTTAGATGACATCTCTTGTTGAGCAATTTACGCATTCATGGCGAAAAGTTCTCTAGTAGGGGATGTTTAGTGAAATGGGTATAGTACAATATGTTTTACCGCAGTGCTATGGAGCTTTAAATTGCCCTGCCCGAATGATAATAATAATAATAATGTTTAAAATGTACTCAACACGGAAAAAAATTTTTCTTTAAATTATGTATTTATATCTGTAGAATAGCAATGTATATACAAGATATAGCTTCTTAGATTCAACCGTATCCCTAAAATACCGATACTGAAATACAAAAAAAGAACGTTTATTTTCATCTTTCACATTGCTGAATTATATATAAAAATATTTACAGTAGTAATTTTGTATTCATATAACTTCAATGTATCTACATGAATTATGTATAAAGAAACTGCCTGAACATAGCAATAACATAACAAACATTCACTTATTTTAACTACCTATCAGTAACCATAGTTTTGACACTAATTATTCATAATTTGGAGGTGTTTTTTTTATAAATGAAGCGCTCTTCATTATTTTTTTTTCCGTGAAAGAAGAAGCTATTGTAATATCACAATACATGTATTGTAACTTTACAATAAATTTGTTGCAATCGTACTTTACAATACGTGTATTGTAATTTCACATTACATTTTGTATTGTAATGTATTGTAAAATCACAAACACTTTTAACAGTGCATTTTTAAAACTTCGAAATTCAAAATGCCAGATCTAATATGGCGATCAAATCCTTCATGAGGGATTTGAAATCAAGGAACCAAAAAACCACTAGAGAATGAGTTTTATGAAAATTAATCGATTTAAAAAAATGTTCGACGCCATATTAGATCTGCCATTTTGAATATCGAAGTTTTAAAGATGGATTTGGAATCAGCGACCAAAAAACAACTAGAAAATGTGTTTGATGAAAAATAAATAAGTTTAAAAAATTTTGGTTGGTATTCTGGATCCACCATTTTGAATTTTGAAGTTTTGATGATGGATTTGGAATCAGCGACCCAAAAAACGACTAGAAAATGAGTTTTATGTCTCTTGGCCAACTCCTTTACTTTTGGCCAAATTTGATGCGCTCCTGTCCCATCCTGCTCAGCTTCAGGTTCAGGTGGATTAAAAAGAGCGTTCAGAATTTCACATTTCGTAAAACTGGACATTTTCACTTTGACACAAAACTCCAATTAACAAAATTATTATCGCTCTGAACAATTTATCTATAGCGATATGCTATCACGTAAAAAATACGAAATTGATATTGGCTCCGAAATATGTGCATAACGTCATTAAAAACCAAAAGTAGCAGCACATTTGAAACTTCAATAATTAACGGGAAGAATGATTCCTAGAAAACTTCGAAACGACGTGGTACTTCGTGGTACTTTTAAACAGAAAAATGTCCAGTATAGAAAACTTGAAAAATGTGCATGTAAACTCTTCTTCCATTCATAATTCATCAAATATTACAAGTTATTTAATACCTGCAGGTACTTTAAAAACATTTTTAATGAACTGTAAAAACTTTAAACATTGAAATTCGTACCAATTTGAAGAAATTAATCGTTTTTTTTTTTTAATGTCTGATGACGTTGATTGTAAGCCCTTTTACGATTTGGATAGACTCTAGAGACATTACTTGTAAATGAAAGCTCTTGAAATTTTGTTTCTATCTACGATAACATATGTGCAAAACAATAACGATTTCCTATTAAGCAAATTTTGACCGTGAGTTTTGGACAAATTTGAGCACTCCTGTCCCACTGCGCGATGCACAAAAAAAAAGTTATTTAAAAAAAAAAAAACTGATTTTTGGCACTTTTTTGTCAAGATGACGGAGTGAGCCGCCATTTTATCTTTTTGAAAATTTAGTATGTTGTTTAGAACACCAAAATGAACGAAAATTGATGGTAACTAACTTTTCCGGATTTATGCAAGGTTTTAGCCCTTTTTAGCTCCCTAGCGCCTGGGCTATAACGAATGTACCAAGTTATTTTAATCATTTTTTTTTTCAAATTTGTTCGAATAAAGATTGAACTGTCGAGTTATTATGTGCGAACAGTTTTTAAATATTTATAATTATATATAATTCTTGGGCCTTCTATTGCAGTTCGTAAGTTCAGAAAAACGTGAAAGATTTGTTAAATTCTTGCGTTATTCAATTATTCTTCGACAAGAGATTCAATCATCAACAAACTGTGTGATTGAAGGGGTATCTAAACTTTTGTTCCGCTATTCTTTTGTGTCTTTGGCGAAATGTTGTACCATCGACTAGCTGTATGATTCAACGGGTATCAAAATCTTTTGTTGTTCTGCTATTATTTGGCGAAGTGTTGAACCATCGACGAGCTGTATGATTCAACCGATATCGAAATCTTTTTGTTGTTCTATTATTCTTTGACGAATTATACGCCAAAGGTAAATAAAATCCATTTGATTTCTTTTGACTAGTGTGAAAATTAGTTGAGGAGTTCATGTTACAAGTTGTGGTTGTATAGTTTTTGAAGCCTGAACATATCTCAAAAGTAAACACATGGACTCATAAATTTTGTTTTGTGGCTGGTGTGGCCATCTCTAACGGAAAATTGGGAGAGATGGCCACATTCGTTTCGGGTGTGAAGATAAAAAAAGAAAAGAAAAAAAAACAGTACTAAAATAGGTCCCACGAAAGAGAAAAGCCTTGAGAATGATATCTGACAGTAGTGACAATGAAAAACAGACAATTTTATATGATTCATTAAATAAAGAAGGTGAAGGCAGAGAATTAGATAACTGTATGGAATGTGGAGTTAACTATTTCGAAACAGGTCTTATCGAAGACTGACTACAGTGTATCTTTTGCAAACTCAAAAAAATGTACGGTGAAAAAGGAAAAAAAGTAAAATTAACTACTGACCATCTCTCCCGGACGCGTCGGGATGGCCACTTGATGATTTTTAAATTTTATTATTCTTAACACTGATCTTATTAGAAATTATAAGATTTCTGTTTATTAACATAAATATTTAAATAAAAATAATAATTATAATCGAAATAAATATAGTTTTATTTTAACTGGTCCTTCAAAAAACTACGGCCATCTACCCTGGATTTACCCTAATCATGTTTTAAGGCAATTGCAGGTCTGGGAGCGTCTAAAAAATTCAGATTTTCATAAAAATATTGATCCATAATATTCATAATAATGAACATTACTTTCAGGCAAATTTTTAATTTTATGTCTTCTATCATGTTTCTTTCGCGTTTCTTCGGTACAACTAGAATCGCAGGTGGTACAAATGACCATCCATGCACTCCTACGTTTCTACAGCTCTACAAGATTTTGTCAGCCTTCAATATTTTGAAACCTCCTGAATTAGGGAATTGTAGTACAACGTCTACTATGGAACCTCCTCAGCCTTTGGTAACGATTTCAAAGTTAAAAAAGCTCTACAAGTCGGATAACAACAGAGAGAGTGCATAGATTCGTTAAAGAATGAGTAAAGTGCTCAGTTTGTGCGAGCGCTTTTTTATCAATTTCAAGCATTGCAATAGACGCGTTATTTTTTACCTCGAACCGATTGCCGCGTAGTTACGAAATTTTCGTTTCTCCATCCAAAGAGCTTATAAATCCACACCGAAAGATGTATGATCTTATCGTCGAAATTGAACATCTTTTTCGAAAATATCGCGCGAGTCGGAACTCTTTCGATCTTATCGTAAGAGAATTCTCATCTTCGGAAATCAAATTTCACGTCCCCTGCAAGGAACACTCTGAAGAAGTAAGCGAAATTTGTAGCTTTATCTTAATGACTTACTTGCAGATCCGCATGCGAGAATATGTTAAGCAAGAGATAGCTAACATAAGAAAAGAAATTTTTCTTAAGAAAAAAGCGGCAAAGCTTTGAAAAACTGGAGCCACTTTATCGAAAATATGTGACGCTATCCGAGAAAAGGGACCTACTAGGCAAAAGTGAAATTTTACAGGGCAAGCGATTGAAGAAATCTCGAGCTATAAGCACGCGTGCAAATACTCTTTTTCAATAATTTATATCTTGTGAAATAATGCAGATACAAAATTTCTGATTGCACCTCTAAAAAGATCAGTT
>JAUESH010000033.1:5604698-5616879 GCA_032275165.1 Synergus magnus
TGTTGTGCTCACAACTCTTTTTTTCTCAACTACATTTTATCTAGTCATGACAACCAGGGGCTATTTTTCTCAGTGTATTACATCAATCAATACTATGGTTTTACTTTCTGTAAAAGTGAACAATAAAAATATTTAAAATTTCATATACATATTTTATCTATTGTTAATGCAAAAACATTTTTTGATGAAATTATCTCGAGATAATTTAATATTTGTGTATAATTGAGTGTTTTGTTGAAAAATATGGGACACACCATCTCATGAGATAGGGTAATGGTTTAGGTTATTAACTTTCGTCCCATAGGTCGTGCGTTCGATTCCCCCCAGCGTTGCGTGCGAAATTTTATTTGTTATATAAACGTTAAAATATACAAATATCAATTAGTTATAAGTATATCCATAATATATCTACGAGTAAATCATGTCCTTAATTAATAATTGTTTTTTATAACATTTATTTTTATTTTTTCATTGTAATTTCTAAGTGTAATGGGCCATTAACATAAGCTGATTTCGGGCCAATACTGGCAGCCAGTGACGGGCAAGTAAAGGCGGCCAAGTGACGGCCAAGTCTTGGCCGCCAAGTGAAGCCCTTAGATATATTTTCGGCAATGGCGCAGCACTGGCGGCCAAGTCTCGGCAACAACTTTGCCAGAACTGGGCCAACGTTGGGCCGTTTATGATTTCGCACTTGGGATAGAACATTTTTCCATTGGTACCGGCTCAGGAATCGAACCCGAGGCCCGAAATCGGAAACCTCGCGTCTTACCACCTGAGCTATCGACAGCTCTATCAACAGTACTAACTACTCGAAAAAGTTTAGTATTTTTATTACATATTATAACATTAGATTCTGGAATCTTACCAAGTGCGTTAGTTACAAAGACCGCAGAGACTTCATTGGTCCTCTGAAAATTATACCTATTTCAGTCCTTACCAGGTTTCAAGGTGAACAATAACTGCATTTCAGGAACTTTATTATTTTTTTTTTCTACAGCTATGTAGAAAAAAATGAAGAAAATGAGAAAAAAATGTCTTGTTCATGAATTGTTTCACCCATCATCTGAAACGACTTACCAAATATATTTATATCACAAATTATCTGGTTCAGATTTTTCAAAATTTCACGATCAAGGAGAACATTAAATTTGGAATGACAATCGGTTGTTTCATTTGTATCAACTATAAAAAGTTGACCGTAGCTTAGATTCTCGTTTGGAGCTAGATAATGACGCTGAAGCTGGCGGCCAGGTTTTAGCGACCAGGAAATATTTCAACTTCAAGTCGTTGATTCGTCCCTGCACGATAACAATCCATGCGCGACTCAATTTTCTATTTCGCTTCAAATTTCAAACGAAAAAAAAATTTCTATTCGACTGATTTTTTCCTATAAGTCCTAACGGAGGTCGATATTAACATCGGGAATGGGCCTGAAAATTATTTTTTAGTGTCCCAAAAGATAATACATTGTCAAAGTGGTGGCAGCGAACCTAATTTAGAAAATATCGAATTTTCGATTGGTTTTTTTCTATAAGTCCTAACGGTCGCCGATATTGACATCGGGAATGGGCCTGAAAATTCTTGTTTTGGGACCCAAAAGGTAAACCTTTGTCAAAGTCATGCCATAAAACTTGGATTAGAAAATATTGAACTTTTGATGGATTTTTTTCATTAAGTCCTAACGGACGTCGATATTTATATTGAGAATGGGCCTGAAAATCATTTTTTTGGGTCTCAAATGGTATCCTATGGTCAAAGTCGTGGCACCAAACTTGAATTAGAAAATAAATCGATCAAAAATTCAATATTTTCTAATCAAAGTTTGGTGCCACGACTTCGAGAATGGGATAAATTTTGGGACCCAAAAAAATAATTTTCAGGCCCATTCCCAATATCAATATCGACGTCCGTTAGGACTTAGAGAAAAAAATCGATCATAAATCTCAAAAAATCCAAAAACTTCAAAAAGTGATTTTTCCCCATGCATTTTATATGGTAAACTTCATGTCTCCATAGGCACCTGTTAAAATAAAAATTTATTTTACTAAAATAGGGACTTTCTTTTTTCGGATTTGGATTCAAATGTAGGAGATCGTTGCCTTATAGCATAAAAAAAATGTTTGCCCATGCATTTTTGGGCCTCCCTAATTCGCACATATAAATTTAGAAGTAATTAAAAGAAGTTTTTATAAATGATTTATTTTCACGTAAATAATTTATTTCTTAAAGTATAATAATACTTTGTGTATTTTGAAAAAAAAAATATATTCTCGTACACTTTATTTTTAATGAAGGATGATTTTTAAGCAGAGCCTGTATTTTATTGTATTTTAGATTATGTAAGATGTCTGGACTTGCGAGGAGAAGGCGAGAATCGTCGGAAGCGAATTCCGAAAAGAAGCTACTGAGTCTGAAATCGAGTAATAAGTTGCCACGGACTACAAAGAAGAGCTCTCAAGTGGAACCTCTCGATAATCTGTCAAAGAAAAGGACTACAAGAGGTTCTAAAAAATTACAAGAACAGGACGAAAATAATGTGACACATGTTACAAAAGTTGGAGTTGTGGACAAAGAAGGTTTGAGTAATCGCATTCCCATTTTAAGTTCAAATTCTTTAAAGTATGACACAAAGAATAAAAAGCGTGTACTACCAGTGAAATCTCCTGTTCTTCGAGATAGAACAAATATGATTTCGGATTTCTCAAACACTAATCTTTCACCAATTCTAGCTCGCCCTACGATCAAAAAAAGAACAACACCTAAAAAACTTGAAGCAATCGTTTCAAGTTCAGATCAACCTAATTCTGGAATAAATTCGAAGGCATTAAAAGAAGAAAGTTTGCAGAAAACAGGGATTTCAAAAGAAAGCGAATCAAACAGCCTGCAACCTCCACAGCAAATTCAATTAAGACGTTATGATTTTCGTGAAAAAGAAATGAGGTCTTCAGTTCAAAGAGTCTCGAAAACAAGGAGTGCTCAAGTAGTAGTGAGAAATTCAGAGCTAGATGCACCGCTTCCGAAAGCAAAAAAATTCTTTAAGTCTGGAAATTCTAACAATAAACCCACAAACTTGCTGAAAAAAGAATCAGTTAAGGGAGTTGGAAGAAAGCGAAAGACGGTGAAAAAAACCACCAACGACAACAGTTCTTGCAGTTTTGTTGCGACCACGCCGGAAAAATGTTCAGATAGTGAGAAGAAAACATTGCGTCCTCGCCAGAAATTAAAAAACTACTGTGAAGAGAGTAAACTGCTTAATCAGCTTTCTCCAGAGAAAAGGAAGAGTGTCGTCTTCATTGAGAAAATCTCCGATCCTAATGCCAAGAAACTACCCATATGGAAATCTGTGAAATTTCATGAGTCAGGACGTAAGGGTATAGATGTCTACGAAATTTTAGACGGTGATCTATCGAATGAAGAACCTAGACCCAAGAAAAAGAAGAGAGCGAGAAAACCTGTAAAACGGTTGAAAAAATCTGTACAGCCTGTGAAGAGAGAAAAGTCAATAAGGACAACAAAGAAAACCAAGTCTGCAAAGTTAATAGAGAAAGCGCCTGACAAACTGTCTGAGGAGATTTCGAAAGAAAAACAGGATGTCCCAAAACTGGATTCGCAAGTTCATCTCAAGCCTAAGATGGTTTCAATGGAGATTTTAAATAACACGCAGAAGATAAACATAGTGCAATCTCCTTTGAAGCCAGAGGCGCCTAAAGAATTTAGACCGTTTCGAGTAACGCAGATTTTTAATCGCAGACCTACAATGCAAGATAATATGTCTGATCACTCTTTACTCTCAAAATCTATGTCACCTATAGCCAAACTTGACGATAATTTTAATTCGACTACTCCCTGGAGGATTCCTAATACTGGAAGTTTCTCTTGCGTCCGGAATTTGGTTCAGAGTACTCCGCGGCAAAATAAGGAGACGCTGAATAGACCAAAACTGGATTCTTTAGTAAGTAAAAGCAGGACAAATGAAAAGCCAATAATGAATAGAATTGACGAGGACAATTCTGAGAACGTACAAGAGACATCAAACAATCCAAAAAGCAAGAGTGATTCAACTAAAATTATCGAAAGAAATGTAAATTCAAAAAGAGAAAGCGAATCTATTGGAGTGATGAGCCCTAAAGAAACCACCATGCGAAATTCATTCGAGTTTGATGATGTGGAGGACAAAGAAAATGCGGCACCAAATTATCAGAGTCCACAGAAGTCACCAATGAAGAATAATAACTGGGTAGGAACAACGAATTTGGAAGCTCTACCTGGACCCTCCGGTTTACAGAGACCTTTACACGAAGCGAAAATCTTGCGACAAACGAATTTAAATAATTTCTTGAATCTACACGATATGCCTGAAAGAACGCAAATACGATCCGCACACGGAATTTTTAATGATGTGCATTCTACTCCGATTAATGGTAAGCCTTTGAAGAAAATTACCGAAGATAATATCGATAATGCTTTTGGCTTTGAAGATGACGATTTTGATGATATTAATGTATCGCCAATTGCTTCTGAAAATAAAGAGCCCGCTATTCAATCTTTAAAGGGAGTCTTACAGAAGAAAGGATTACAGAACAGAAATACTGAAAAGAAGTCAATAGACGCAAATCCGTTGAGGTTGTCACCAAAAGAGATTTTGAAAAATTTACATAAACGTCACATAGCGAAAGAGATAATGGATAAAAAGCAGAAAAATCCAATAAATATTGAAAAAGACCTGAATCAAGAAAGTAAAGAAAATAAGGAAAATAAGAAGGAAGATCAGAAGAATGACCATATGGAGATAGTGAAGTCTACAAAAAACTTTTCTGACACTTTTGACTTACTGGACGACCTGGAAATGCAGAAATCTGAAGAAAAAGAGAAAAACGAGGCATCCTCATTGTCTTTATTTGCGGATTTGGAACCACCAACCCATTTTGCAACTGTAAGTTTTTCATTTTATATTATTCAACTTTCATTAAATCAATTTTGATAAGTAAATTATAAAAGGGCGAATACATTTCAAATCATGCAAGTTGTGCCATGTACGTGTTTAAGTCACAGAATCGTTTTCAGATGAAAAATTTTGTTTTTACAAGATTTTACAAGACACGTAATTCACACGTAATTTTGATAAAAAAATATGTTGACGCTTGCGCGCTGCGCGCGCTTGGCAACCTTTATCGCTACCATATACTTTTGTTTTAATTATTTTAGTTTTAAATGAAGAGGAGAACTAATTTACTTAAGGTTCTATCGACCTTAAGGAACACATTCTCATCAGGACACTCGCGCTTTGCGCTCGATATTTGATTTAAATCTAAATTTTAATCTTATGTTTTAGAAACAATGTGGACAGTACAGAATGACATTTTATTACATTACAACATTTTTATTACATTTAATTTTATCTCTCACAGGAGGTAAAAATAGGTACATTGGAATAAAATCTCCATCTACCTCTTTCTATCTCCATCTCAATCCACATCCCCGTCTATCTCTCTATATCTTCTGTTCAATCACAATTTGCTATAATCTTATTTTTTACAACACTACCATGCAAATGGCATGTTTTCATGCTTATGAACTGAATGTAAAATGGCGCGTTTCGAACGATGTGAATAAAGATGTACGAAATGACTCTTCTTTGACGTTCCTAGACGTCACTATCACAAAAAGGCCACTTTTCGTAAGCACTCCACAATTTCACAATAAGTGAAACGTAGATAGTTAGATAAAGGTGGAAATAGGTTGATGTTTTCAGAGAGAACTGTAGCGCGCTCGTCCCGCGACTTAGCGTGCAGAATTATGCATGCAAGAAAAACTGATCAGTACTTAAAATATTAAATTTTATCTTTTCAAACTGAAGAAATTATCCTTTTAACTTGTTTTATGAATAAACTATAAACTTTTATTAATAATTTGTATTAAAAAGTCATTTTTCATTTATACAATTTAAATTTTCCCGGAACTTTGAGTTGAGCAACTTGCGCTATCTAGCAATGGATAAGTTCCCTGCTTATAACCTAATTGCTGTCACGCGTTTTATCGTTCTTCAGTGTAATAATATTTCAACTCAAGATTTTTTTTTTTATATTGCGGGGGTTCGCTCCCTGCAACCCCACCCGGGTTTTGTCATGGAACCCCCCCCCCCCCCCCTCGCAACTTCGACCTGGACAACGTGCTTTGTCCAGTGACACATACTTTTGCATAACGCATTATGCACGATGCATAAGGTTCTCGTCCAATCACTTCTTGCTCTTAAATTTCTTCCGGATCTCTCATAGTGGTCCCAGTCGGAAGCCATTTTGGTCTTTTAAGCCCTGTTGTACAGTTTCCTTGCCCTGGTCCAAAAGGCCTCCAGGTTTTTATTCCACCATTGAGCCCCCCGTCCAGAACCCTCTGGACAGGGTGGGCAGTTGTTCTCGAACGATGTGATTAGGGCCCTGTGCAGAAAATCTGCAGTTAGTTCCGGTTCATGAATCGTCCCATAACTTGTGAGAAATTCCTCAAGCCTTCCTCGGAAATCCTCCCTGAAAGCATCCCACTTTATATTCCTCGAACTTATCTTCAGAAGTACCAAAAGACGAGTTGCCTGTGATCCGAGAATGATTTCTCTTCACATACTTTCCAGCCCCTCACCTCACCAACTAACGCCTCTGAGCATAGCTTCAAATCGAGTATCTCCTACCTGGTTTTGATTTGGAAGGTAGGATTATTTCCTCGATTTAGGATCTCCAGATCCGTACCCGCTAGAAATTCCAGGAGGTCCCAACCTCTATCGTTAGTGTCCGTGCTTCGATCCCCAAACCAAATGGTGCGCGTTTGTTTCGTATCCTAAAAGTAGCGGGATCCTTGTACTTTGGCAGTGCTGAATTAGCTCCTGAAATTGAGTTAGCTGAATTTTAAAATATTGTTAACTAAAGGTTTTCAATTTTGAATACTTCTTAAGTGTTAGTTTTTTCCTTCTAAAATTGAAAGGTTTGCAAAATTGAAAATTTCAATTTGCTGTTGCATTGTTTAATTTTGGTATCATTCATTTTTAAAGTCGAATATTTTTATTTGAGTTTTTAATAATTTAGAAGAATTTTTAAACTAAACTATTCACTTATATATTTTTTTAATAATCAAAATAATGTTGCTCATACAAAATCTTACAAAATTCAGAAACTAACCTAAGTCTTGATTTTTTTTCAGCCACCGAAACGCATTTACAAACGCAAAAGAGGAGTAAAGTTCGACTTATCTGAAGAGACGGATGGTAAAGAAGACGATGATATAAAAGTCAAGCGAGTGAAGAAAAAGTCAAAGAAAGCATCGGAAGAAGATAAGAAATTGGATGAATGGGCGAAGAACATCAATAAAACTTTCGAGGAAATTGAACATTTTGATTTAGTTGTCGAGTAAATTGTTATCCAATTTTGCTTAAGCCTTTAAGTGTCAGAAAGGAGACTCCGCAATGTTTTCTTATATCATGATCAATTAGAAACATCTTTATTGAAACCATATGGAATCTTGCATACAAATTTCACACTGATTCTTGTTTGCAATAATGTTCAGTTTCGGTAAAGACTTTTTCAATAGGGTAGCAATTTCGAGACTGACTTTTAAACAAAAAAGTGTTTGACGTAAATAGTAATGTTTCAATTTAGCTTTATGTATAAGAGCTGTAATATTTTCTATTTTTATTTAAGCAAAAATTACGTTGTTTTATGAGTGTACATACTGAACATTCAATAAGTTGTATTTATAAAAAAAAAAAAAAAAACGGTTGAAAACGATTATAATGTTAAGGCCTTGATTGTGAGAAATCTGAATGAATCGTCCTTCTTAAGCAGTTCCGAGTGGAAACTATTATTTTCAATCGATTAAATACTCGAATTTTTTATGTAGTACTAATAAAATGCAAGTTCCTTTGGTGGTAAATAGTTTGTGTCAGCCTTTTTCAATTTGGAATTCTTTAAATGAAATTCAAATACAGTATCGTACGGGATCGACCTTTTTATCATTAATGGTTAGTTGATATATGAAGCTTTTTATAAAACAAAAAAAAAAGAGAAAATTTTTATTGTAAAAATAATATGAGCAGAAGGTGTAGATTACCTATAAGGTTCATTTTTGACACTCCGTGTGCAAAACTCGGTTTTGCGCATGCTGAGTCAAAAAAGCGTATGCTAAATCAAGCTTTGCACACCTCTTGTCAAAAAATACGATTCGATAAATGTGCGAGAATGTGATTTCAGCCTTGTGTGACTTTTTCGCACTCGCTTAGCTCGTGCGCAAATATTCACACAAGGCTAAAATCAAATTCCCGCACTAATATCGAAATATACTGTTTCAGACAGTAGTTTATCTCATTTATCCTCATTTATCCTTATTGTCGACCACGGTCGTATAAACAGGTCCGGAGTCTCCGGTGGTTGGAGTGACTTGCGGATTAAAGCAAACTCTAGTTCTCTATGTGATCACCTAGCTTGGAGCGCGACTATCGGAGAGTGTATGGTTTATTTACCATTTGACATATGACCTCTGTCATTCCCGTAAAATCTTTTAAAAAATGATAATATAAGCTTTTAATTAATAGCCCGATACAGACTAAAAGGATTTGTGTGGACTTACTCACAGAATTTTACATACTGTCATAAAAATTGTCATAATAAACGAAAACACACTTGGTTAGCTCCAATCCTGTACCCTCCGATCGTCGCGAACCAATTTCATTGGTCATGGTGGCCACTTAGAGAAACACCAGTTGTCTTGAAAACGCAAATCATCGCACCAATGTCTCCATTACCGAGGATTGAGGACCTATTTAAACGATCGTGTTGTCGACTAACAAAATAATAAGCCCTTCTCATATAAACGTAAAAGTGCATGATTTAAATCAATACATAATGGAGATCATGATTGTTTAATTTAAATCATTTATGTTTTTGTGAGATAGTTGTGTAAGAATCTTATTGTACTTATGTTAATGATTTATTTTAAATGAATGTGAAATAAACTTATGCATGCATCTTTAAGAATACTACTTACGATATCCAACAGTACGAGAAGATCACTTTTGGCACGCATCTTTTAATTAAGAAAATTCAAATGATTTCGGAAGAAGAGGTACATTGTATGTATTGAGTGTTACCGATATTAGAGGATTCTAAGATGTATTTTTCCTATATAATCAATACAATTATACCAAGATAAATTATTTGCATTTTTAAAAAACATAAACCCTCTAGCTTAAAAAGTGGGTCATGACGTCGTTTTTGAAATCGGAATATCGAAAAATAGTATTTCGAGCAAACAAGCAGCATGAGATTATGAATTATTTAAATTGGATAGCTTGAATCTCAAAATGGTTATTCTTAAGTTCTTAATTTTTAATCGTTCATTTTCAAATTAAAAATTAAAGAAAGCTGAAATTAAATTAAAAAGATTTTTCATTACAGAGTTTTGAAAAATCTTAATTTTTTTTCTTATTCTGCATAATATGCCTAACATTTTTAGATGGCTTCTTTAAAAATTAGATTGTTTCAAATTAAAGCGTTTGGAATTAAATACTTTTTAATTTAATGATTCTTCAATTTTAGTTTAAATTATGAATATTTGTTATCCTAATAATTAAACAACTTTAAAATAAAAGTTTTAAAATTTGTATAATGTTCACAACGAAATTTTGAAATTTATAAAATCCTAATTTTACTTAAAAGCTTTAGTATTTAAGCCATTCTCTAGAAAAACCACCTAAGTTGATTTAAGTGGTTTTTTTTTTTTTCACAGACACTCATTTTCATGATCTGCGACATTCTAAGAATAAATTGCGTTATATATATCTAGGGTGTATAATATCTTTGTCTAGGGGATGCCACACCACATGACGCCATATATAAGGAGATATAATTATATCTCCTCTGTCGTGTGGCGCCTTCTACTGAAAACTGTAGGAACTTCGTTTTGAATCATTCCCGAGATTTCCCATGTGAATTTGTTATAATGTTGTTGTTATTTTTAAAGTTGTTTAAACGCATGGACCGTTTTCGTGTCCAATTATAATTTTGACAGATTTTCAACTACAGGTAAGCAATACAAATGTTTGTTGAATTAAAATCGCTTCAGCACCATTCCGTTGTGTACTTGAATAGCCTTTCTTTTTTGTTGCGGCATTTTCGATTGCGAGGATTATATCGATTTTCGGGACTTGTATTGGAAAAAGTACTTTGGGAGCAGAATGGGCAGGGGCAAAACGGGACACTGCGCGAGATGTAGCAGGGGCGCTGAAAACAGAAATCATGAAAGATCGCGATTGTTTATACTGTCACGATCTTTCGGTCGAACAGTGGGTTCAAATACAGTTCTTGCGACAATTGAGTGTCCGGATTCTATAACCACGCATAAAATTCGCCTGGCCGCTTCAGACCGTTCGAGTTAGCCCCTGTTGTCTTCAAAAATCGATTTTAAAAATTAAATTTTTGAAGTATATGGCTTTTTAGGAAATTTCATGGATAGGTCCGGCTGGGAGTGCTTTGTAGGACGGTTAAATTTGGGTTGTAAGAGTACAGGTCAGATCCCGGATAGACCCGCATAGGCACCCTTGTAGAATTTAAAAGAAATAAATTTCTATATCCTTGTCCCAGATAAGTCCCGGATAAGCCCCGGCAGATTGACACATTGATTTTTTGTCAATAACTATGGATATTTCAATTTTTATGATTTTTACGTACAAGTTTGAGCCTATGATAGAAGCTAGGAAAATAATTTTAAAAATATCTGAACAGCGTAAACAAAAACTATGAAAATAGAGATTTTAAATTCCCATTTGGCTTATTAGACATAGAATTTTATTAGCTTTTGTACTAATGTGGACAAAAATTTTTCAATTAAATATTATAAAAATTGTACCGACAATTTCCGACGGTAGTGTAGTGTAAGTTTGAAATTTTTCTGATAAATGAAGTTAGTATTAGATAGAGAAAACTCAAAATATCATATATCTTATTTTTATAATTGGCAAAATATGTCTTGAGAAAGAAAAAAACAAGATCATGCTCAAAGAGTAAAAAGCTGAATGAATCTTTAAGAAATATAGTCATGTTTGATATCAAATGTATCAGCAATTAATAAAAAAGCTGAAAATTTTATTAAATTTACAATTTTAAAATTTATTTAATAACGCTAATTTTTGAATAACGCTTCATATTGTCGAAGAACAGTCCTGCCGGCTGTCCGTATATCTGGCATGGCTTAAAATTTCGGAGAAATTCCGGATTCCGAAATTAATCCGGGACGTTATCCGGTTTTTGTTATCCGGATTCTATCCGATTGTATTCGAAAATTGTCCGGATGATAGCAATTAATTACTACTTCATCCGGATAATTTTCGAACACGACCGGATTGATTCCGGACGACAAAAACTGGATAACGTCCCGGACAATTCCGAATAAATTTCGGAATCCGGAATTTGTCCGAAATTATAATACATCCGAATATTGTCCGGTAGAATCCGAAAGTTCTACAATCTCACGAATATGATCAATCCGGAGTGTATCCGGTTATGCCCGTTTTTTTTGCGGTCTGACGGATTCGATGGATCCGGATTGTATCCGGTCATGTCCACTTTTTATAGGGTCTGACGGATTAGATCAATTCGGATTATATTTGAACATGTCCGCTATTATATTAATACATTAACTACAAACTATACTAACATACACATACCTAAGCCTAACACTATACGTAATAATATATAAGACGCAGCTATAACCATAATATCGCTCGCTCATTTCATGTTGAGATAGAACGATCTGTCCTTATATACTTAAACCTAGAAAATGTTACCGCTTGTGAGAAAGAAATAGGGGCGAATTTATAAATTCGTATAAATTCCGAAGTTAATCGGACTCATTTCAGATTTGGGTTTTATCCCAGACAGAATTCAGACAAAAACGAATGAATTCCAGATTCCACTTTACATATAAATATAACTTAATTTTATGTTTCGTATAAGTTCCAGATTGAATCGGACTCATTTCGTATTTGAGTTTGATGCCACATGGAATCCGGACAAAAACGGATGATTTCCAGAAATATAATTAATTTTGCTTCCTCATAGAGGAAGCTTTGTACACGGAGAAAATGTGTTCGGTAGCCGTTACAGTAAGTGTGGTAAAAGTTGGATATAGTGGCTTTTCAGCGACC
>JAUESH010000033.1:5626326-5640340 GCA_032275165.1 Synergus magnus
CACTTTGCCCAAGTTTGAGTTCGATCAGACAAAGTCAAAAATTCGGGGTGGGTACACTTGAGAAATAATGCCCCATAGATTAAATGAGTGCTCTTGCACTATATTCTGATGCACGAAAATATGCTGATGACGCATAGGAAACTTCACTGTCGGTTATTCTTCATGTTTTTCCACATTTTAGTGTCCCTCGAATCTAGAATAGCATGAATTGTTTCCCAGCACTCTTTTACATTCTCATCAGAGAAGGTATTAGATTTGTGTAAAATTTGACTCCCACATTTTTGTCAAATGTCCACGTTTGAGACTCTCTGAATCCGAAAAAACGTTGCAGAGACCAGTAAACTTTCCTTTGAAAATTTTTTGGTAGGAGGCATAGTTGGTTTTTTAAGTATAGAAAATAGTATTGGAATATGTATTTTTAATTTAATTTTTGAGCCAAACGACACGAGATAAGAAAAAAAAGTCTAAAGAGTAGAATTTTTGTTTTTTAAAGTCGTGAGTGTTCAGATAAGAATGCGTTCCTTAAGGTCAATACAACTTTAAGTAAATAGCATGTAACAGTGAAAAAGTTTGCTAAGCGTCGTGAAGTGCGGAACAGCAAGCAGCAGCTCGCTAAGCGTCGAGAAGCGCGCAACAGCGAGCATCAGCTTGCTGAGGACCGCGAACCGCACAATAGCGAGAGATTCCGCAATATGACCATGATGTGACCGGTCAGAGATTTATCTCGACAGGTACTGGTTTGAGAGAAAAATGGTTCAGATAAAAATTGTAGCTCGTAAAAAAAGTACACATCTTTTATGCTTTATACATTTTTCATGAAGATCAACCATTTTCGGGGAAAATATGTAGAATACAAGAGATGTATTTTTTTGCGTTCTACAATTTTTAGTGAAAATATTTTTCTCTAAAACTAATATTCATCGAGATAAAGTATAGCAAAAAGTGAAAAAAAATACGTTTTTTTAGTTTTGACCTTGAAGGTGCAAATTGCGACAATTTTTGTAGTCATTTTCACAATCAGCGAGTCAAAGTATGTAAGTATACGTAGCCTCAACGAAATCGGAGGTAACGCGCTTTCGGAAGTTTATCCCAACGTAAGAAACTCGACTGCCTAAGCTGAACTCTTAAAATCTTTGCAATATTGTAAAATCCCTTAGAAATCTTTAAATTTTTTGGATTTCTTTTACACCCAGAAAAAAGTTTTGTTGAATCAAAGAAACTTTCTTTAAATCAAATAAATTCTAGTATTGATATACGGTCAAAGAAACATTTGTTTGATTTAAAGAAATTTTTTTGTTAATATTTTTTATTTGATTTAAAGAAATATTTCGTTAAATTAAACGGAAAATTTCTTTAAATTAAAGAAATTTTTCGTTGCTTCAAAGCAAAGATTTCTTTTGCCCAAAAAAGTTATTTTGTTGATAGTAGGTATATAAAATTTAATGTATGGTTTTACCACATTTTTAAATTATTTTTAGATTATTTATACTTAAATTATATTTATTTATATTATTTATATTATTTATATTTGTGTAAAATCCACTAATCCACTATTTTTCATTAAATCAATATATTTAAAATGAACAAAAATGGCCAAATTTCAAAACTTTTTAAGACTCAATTTTTATGAAACTGAAGTTTTCAACGCTTAAGACAACGAAAAATTATTTTTTTGTGAAAAGCACGAGATCTAAAATTGTATTGCCTTGGAATATTTTGCATTTGATGTCAAAAGGAACCAAAAACAGCTTCAACCCCCTACCACACTAGGATCACCCCCAAAACCATCCCCTAAGTACAAATAAAAACATTACAAATTCCCTAAGTTCGAGACATAAAATTTTATTGTTTTAAATAGTTCCTTTTAATGTCCAAAAAAGACCAAAATAGATTCACCCTCTAGGTTCACCCCCAAAATCATTCCCTAAGTACAAAAAAATCATTAAAAATCTCGAAACTTCTTTGGACATTAAGTGGAACCATTTAAAAACATTAAATTTTAGGTCTGGAAGTTTGGAGCTTTTTAATGGTTTTTAATGATTTTTTTTGTGCGTAGGGGTTGATTTTGAGGGTGAACCTAGAGGGTTAGGTGGATGAAACTTTTGTTGGCCTCTTTGAACATTAAATGGAACCATTTAAAACCATAAAATTTAAGGTCTCGAAGTTAGGGGAATTACAATGATTTTTTTTGTGCTTAGGGGTTGATTTTGAGGGTGAACCTAGCGGGTATAGGTGGATTAAACTTTTTTGGACCTCTTTGAACATTAAATGGAACCATTTAAAACAATGAAATTTTGGGTCTCGATGTTAGGGGATTTATAATGATTTTGTTTGTGTTTAGGAGTTGATTTTAAGGGTGAACCTAGAGGTTTAGGTGAACGAAACTGCTTTTTGGTTTCTTTAGACATTAAATGGAACTATTTAAAAGAATAAAATTTTATGTCTCGAAGTTAGGATTTACAATGATTTTTTGTACTTAGGGGATGATTTGGGGGTGAACCTAGAGGGTTAGCTGGATGAATCTATTTTTGCCTTCTTTGGACATAAAATGGAACTATTTAAAACAATAAAATTTTAGGTCTCGAAGTTAGGGAATTTATAATGATTTTATTTGTACTAAGGGGATGATTTTTCGGGTGATCCTTCCTAGTGTGCTAGGGGGTTGAAACAGTTTTGGGTTTCTTTTGACATCAAATGGCACCATTTAGCGCAATACAATTTTAGATCTCGTACTTTTCACAAAAAAATAATTTTTCGTTGTCGTAAACGTTGAAAACTTCAGTTTCATCAATTTTTGTGCCACAAAAAGTTTCAAAGTGTTAAAAAGTCTTTGGTGTCAATATTTTCTTAAAAATAAATTCGATTATCAAAGCCGATCCAACTATTAGTTATAAGTATATCCATAATATATCTGCGAATAATCCATGCTCTTAATTAATAATGTTTTTTTAAGACATTTACTTCTGTATTTTAACTTATAAAAAAATGTTGCTGTGTTAAAGAAATTATTTGGTTGAATCAACCAAAATGGTTCTTCAAAAAAATTTAGTTGGGATAACCAAACTTTTGTTCAGTCAACCAAACATTTTTCTCAGTGAATTAACCCTTTGCAATCGAGGCCTTTTTTCGTTTGAACGAAAAAGGGCGCCGTACCGGCGCCGCTCGAGTGCAAAGGGTTAATAATGGTGGAGTCCATGTCAAGTGATCACAAGAATTTTCGGCCTTGAAAGGGATTTGCTTGTAATTGGGTGTAATCAGTCCTTTAGTCGTGAAGAAAATTCACAGATAATATTTTTGGAAAATTCCAAAAAATGGCGAAGATATGAGACTATTTTATTTTTTGGACCTTTTTTTTGGAAACGTCATATCTTTGGTTGTAATTAACCGATTTAGCTTTTTGACGTCTCAAATTTTTTCTAACAAAACGTACTTTCATATAAAAAAAACTCAAAAATAAAAAAAAAATTTTTGACTTTTTTTGTACACTCAAAAAACAAAAATCGCGATTTTGAAAAAAAAATACATTTTTCATTTAAAAAAAATTTTTTTTTTTGCAAAATATAGGTCTACATGTACTTTACGTGTCCTGTAAATTTCATCGTGGGGTAAACAGTAGTTTAGGAGAAAAAAATTCAAACACAACGTCTTAACCTCGCGGGATAGCATGGACCTTATGTTTGGAAACATCATATCTTTGGTCTAATTAACCGATTTAGCTCTTTGACGTCTCAAATTTTTTATAATAAAACGTACTTTCGTATAAAAAAAACTAAAAAAAAAAATTTTGGACTTTTTTTTGTAAACTCAAAAAAAAAAAATCGCGATTTTGAAAAAAAAATACATTTTTCATTTTTTTTTTTTTTTTTGCCAAATATAGGTCTACATGTACTTTACGTGTCCTGTAAATTTCATCGTGGGGTAAATAGTAGTTTAGGAGAAAAAAATTCAAACGCATGACGAACTGTGTTTGAATTTTTTTTTCTCTTAAACTACACGGAAAAAAATAATGTTTTAAAATTTAATACATTGTTGCTGACTCTTGGATATAGAGTTTCATATGACGTTATATCATAAAATTTCAGCGACTTTTCATTAAATAATAGAAGAATTTCATTAATTTGTAGAAAAAAAGTGAACACTATTTAATAAAAAGTCGCTGAAATTTTATGATATGACGTATATGACACTCTATATCCAAGAGTCAGCGACAGTGTACTAAATTTTAAGACATTATTTTTTTCCGTGTACTGTCTATTCCACGATGAAATTTACAGGACACGTAAAGTACATGTAGACTTATCTTTGGCTAAAAAATAAAAAAATAAAAAAAAATGTATATTTTTTCAAAATCGCGATTTTTGTTTTTTGAGTTCACAAAAAAAGTCAAAAAAATTTTTTTTTGAGTTTTTTTTATACGAAAGTACGTTTTATTACAAAAAATTTGAGACGTCAAAAAGCTAAATCGGTTAATTAGAACCAAAGATATGATGTTTTCAAACATAAGGTCTAAAAAATTTCAAAGTCCCATACCTTCGCCATTTTTTGGAATTTTCCAAAAATATTTACTGTGAATTTTCTTCACTACTAAAGGACTGATTACACCCAATTACAAGCAAATCCCTTTCAAGGCCGAAAATTCTTGTGATCACTTGACATGGACTCCACCTAATATATAATGATAGTTTATTACTTTATATATTTAGAGAGAACGTACCGATTTGCCATCTTCAATTGTCAAGGGTGACGTCAAATGGGTAAGCACGGCATATGTAATGGTGTCACAAGAAATTCAGTTGACTCACTTACGTTTTACGTCAACAAAGCAAGGCAGGCACTATAGGAAGGAGGTTGTAGGGAAGGTTATTTGAGACTGAAGAATGATATACTAAAGGGAGAGGTCTCTCCTCTCAGAAAAGGGATGCATAGTGCACTTTATATAGGGTATAGTAGAATTAACCAAATTTCTGAAGCGCATGTGCGAAACATGGAGATATTTGAATTCGCATAACTGACTGTATGAGAGGAGTGCAGGACCTTGAAATTTCATCTGTCAAGAACAATGATTTAATATTTTTGATTGAATCTAAGGTATTGGGTACTCAAATTATCATATTTACCAATTATACTTAAAGCATAACAAATTTTAAAAAGAAAGTAATTTCACATTAATTCTCTATGTTACACTATATTGTGTACTCGAATTCAAGCTTCTTTATTTATTACTAAGCAATAGAAGAAACGAGAGGCATTACTTTGTTATCACTTACTGAATCAAAAATCATTTATCTAAGTTCTCGGAGTGATGGAACATCGAAATTGATAAAATCTAAAACATCGATGTTTTAATCTCGATGTCGATATTTTTGACACCGATGTTTTGGTTTGGATGTATTAATTTTATAATCGTTTCTATGGGACATCGACATCGAAACATCGGAAATATCGATGTTTAGACGATGTTGATGATGATGTCCCTTCACTAACATAAGTCCATTCATATCGTTACTATTAATAATATATCAGTACTGATATATTATTGATTTCTGAGAATGTAGGGGACAGTCGAGTCAGGTGAACAAGAGTACAAGGTGAATAATGAGAAAAATTGTCCTAGTTTTGAGACAAGCGGGCGGTAGTAGTTTTAGATTAAGAGGAGAATTTTTAAAAACAAGTTTCATAATCAACCATTTAATCACTTTTTTGCTATTTGTTAATTGTAAAATTAAAAAAAATTGTTTCTCACATTTTGCAGGAAATGTTGTCCTTTGAAAGATTTTTTTTTTATAGGTGGTCAGAACATTACAACAAGTTGACCATACAAAAATATTCCAAGTTTTTTTTTGTCTATGAAAGTTGATATATTGGTTATGCACTGAGAGAATTCGATCGTTAAGTTCTACCGAAAACTTCGGTAAAGCTATGACAAAGAGACACTTTGGTAAAGTGTCGCAAAATTTTTAATATTTATTAAATAGCAAGTGGTATAGTATAAGAAAAAGTCCGTGAAACTTTAACGAGCGCGAAGTAAAAATTGAGTACGTTAGAAATTAATTTAAGCGCGGTATGAAATATTAAATAATCATGAGATTTTGACTGGTCTTCGCAAGAAATTACCGAAGTCTCGGTAGAACAGAGAATTACCTAACTTCACAATATTTTCAGGATCGTAGGCATGAATGAAACCGATATATGAGTAAACATCGAGTACAAGCTCTCGTGCCAGGGTGGTTTAGATACTGAACTGTTACGATGGAGACACGAGTTCAATTCCCAGCAGCTTCGATTTTTCTAACATGATTTTTCTCTGTTTCAGATCTGATTTATTTTACCGAGGAACAAGCGAAACCTTCACGAAATGTCTTTTTGTCCCAGCTTTACTGAAGTATTTCGGTAAAATTTCACGATTAGATTCTCTCAGCGTGCAAAAGGAATTAAACTAAATAATTGGACTAATCAATAAAAAAGAATTAAAAAATATCATAGGTATTCCAAACACATCATTTAACGTAAGTTTCGCCGGACACAATATCAAGTTACCAAAAAATTTGTTATCATTTTTATTTATCGGAATAGCCATTTATCATAATTGACCTAATCCTTATTTAGAATAATTCTCAAATTTCTAAATTTCTATTTACCATAATATTTATTCTTCCAGATTGTCATTTTACATAATCTCATGTAATTTGTGTATATAATATTCATAATGCAATTTGATGTAATTCCTTAAAAGAAAATAAGACTTTCACTAAAAATTGAAAAATTAGGGGGTGGAGCTTAAAAAAAAAATTTTTTTTGAACCATCCTAACGATAACACAAAATGCAAGAATGACAAATTGTATATTTGTAACAAGAATGTGGGTTGATGTGGAACACTGAAAAAACGTAAGATGGCGACTGTCTGACTTTTCTAATTTCCACCATTTTATATTTTTAAAAATTATAAATTTTGCGCAGTCATTGCCTAGGACCCTATGTGCATGTTTGGATTCTTCATTACACTTGAATTATCTCATTTTCAATATTTTAGGCAGTTTTCTCCATTTCCAAGTTCCAAATATTGACCGATTTTGATTTTCTTTTCCACAAAAATATGTTCTCGACGAATCTCACCGACCACCGGGTTAGCACATTTACGTTTTTAAACTTCATACAAAATGAATCACCCTGAGGTTACATACACAAGGAACACAGTTTGAAGATCAATAATCCAGCGTTTTGATATTAGAAATTGGATGCTGTAGTCACAAAGTATTAAAATTCACTTGAACTATTAGGGAATGACGACAATGTGTGCGGATATCCTGTGACCTTGGGCGCAAGAGCAGGAGCAACACTAAAATTCAAGCAACCAACCACGTAATCACGAAAGGATGTGAAAATAGTTTTTTCTAAAAATAGGCCCACAAATTGAAAATGATGATTACGACGCTTGATGTCATTGATGATTGTAAATGCTTGGCAATAAAGGCAAAGAGTAAACGAAGAAGTCGAGTCACCAAGAGAAAATTGATGTTATTTTCCGAATTGTGGAAATGAGAAGTGTAGGCAAGGCAAGGCAAAACAATAAAAGACAAGACAAGGCAAGGCAAACACAGTTGGTCAGTTAAGATAATGAAGGATAAGAAAGAAGATCAACGAGTAACGAGCAACGAGAACGAGCAAGCGCGCGCGGCCGGGATCGACTCCGGTGGCCGACAGCTCGTCGTGCCAGCTTTGACCTTGGCATTGAACTTGCTGGTGTGGAGCGGGAGTAGTCGTTCGATATGGAGAAGGACTGGGCGGAATGGCGGATATAGTGGTAAGGGGTTCGGAGAGAGGAAGGAGGTATTGCGTCATTTCGCGCAAGCCTGAGTGCCGCGCGTCAATACAGCAGCCTAGCCCACCGACTAACCTTCGCCATTCGGTTTAGAGGGTAACGGGTTGGTGAGTAGGGGGTGGGAGGAGGGTGGAGGGTGGAAGAAGAGAAAGAGAGAGACTTTGGAAGGGGGGATTTTGCGGTGGGGTAGCACGTGGAATAGGGTTTCTTGAGGGTGGGGGAATGTCGGTGAGGAGATATGAATCTGTAAACACAGGGGCGAATTGAGTTGGGGCACCACCGATGAGCAGGATCGAATAACTCCCAGTGCTATTGGCATTTGGCCATTCGGTTTGATTCGGTCGCCTACAGTTTTATAGTCGAACACCCACACGGTACCAACCAGCAGAGGGCGGTTTCGTGCTCAATGTACTGAAGGGGTTGACTTGGGAGATCAAGGGAGAGAATTGGAGGAAAGCAGAGAAAAGAGCGAGGGACAGAGACAACTTTGCTGCAGCATGACGTGGCCTTGGTTCCTCACAATTGTCGGCAGAGGGAGGATAGGTAGACTTTTTGATTTTTGCAGAAATCGATGCTAAACAATTATTTGAGATTTGAGGATAGCAACATGCAAGTTGCTCAGAAAATTTTTTTTATCTACGATTTTGAAGCAACTTAATGGATATATTTTTAAATAAAAAAGCATTTTTGTGGATCCAACGTTATTCTGGTTAAAAATTAGACCATGCACATTAACCTAAATTGAGACTCTTATGAGTATGTGCGTATGGGTGGCATTTGGTCCAGGTTTTAATACTTCTCAGTTCTTTCGTGCTTACAGGATAAAAATAAATGGCTAGAGAGGCAAGATTTATTCTGCCAAAATGGTATTCATATTTTAGAGCTATACACATGTACTGTATATAATTATACATACAATCACCAGGTAAAAGAAATCTTATTTTCGCATGTGAGTCACAAAGATCCGTTACGTTATGTTGTCAATTCAAAATGGATCTGACAATCCAAAACATTAGTGGTTCGGTTTGTACCTATGATTCTTTGACTTGAGTCACAATACGAAATTGACATAACAAAATTTTTCAAGCCATGCAACGTCTAAACCGGTCGTGGTGGAACAAGATCGAGGCTGATCACGGAAGCAATAAGTGGTAGAGTAAAAAATACTTCAGGTTAACTGGTTTTGCTAGCTGCCACAAACATCTTAATCCAGGCTGTACTAGTGTATACATCACAAGTTAAAATGGTGACAAATGCGATTTCAACAATTCCACTAATGTTATTTGAGTTGATTACGTTCATTATCTATGGAAATACAGATACAATATCTGTAAATATCAATTTCTGCCAAATCGGATAAACCATACTAGCGGTATTAGAATTTCCTATTGTTTTTTTGGAAAATAGGTAAGTTTAAAAAACTCTAAAAGCCATTCTTTGATATTTTTGACAAAGAATACAATACTGAAAAGAACCGTATTAAAATTCACGTAGCTCATCAATTATTTTGAATTACAGAACTGTTTTTTAATTAGTATATCGTGTGACTAGAATTTTAGAGAAACACTAATTCTTTTCTCACCTAACTCCATTGGGTACAGCCAGCAGTTGATATCTAAGATAAGATCCATCTTGAAGGATTCCGATTCGCAGTGCAATCGACTGACTGAAATACATAAACGAAATCCAATTAGTCATATATATGGAAAATAATAACAAATATATAAAATAACATACACTGCAAACATATGTACTATACATGAGCGCATAATAGATGTTGGATGATTCACTGGACTTGAGTGGCAATGAGGAAAAAAACATTTTTGCTGGCGCTCGCCGTAGTGCTTTGTGACGTCACTGCCAGCCAATCAATGGCTTCCATTTGCGATACGAATTTATCGTCACCGGGACCGGGGGGACGGGCGACATGACCAGAAGTAAAGTGAATAATCTTATCAATTAGAGAAGTGCAGTATTTTTAACCAGCTTTCTATTTTTTCTGCTTTTTACTTTTATCTGTTTCCATGGAACAAAATGTTTTCTAAAAAGCAAAACGAGGTGACATTTTTTTTTTTTTTTACAAAAATAGCCCAAAGAAATAATCCTTTCAATAAAAGCCCGACCCGACTCAAAGTTTCAAGTCTCTTGTACACCCCTATTAAAAAAAAAAAAAGTACAATTATTTTTAATTGAAAGTGCTTAAAATGCAATCAATTTGGAGATGAATAATTTCGAATTGAGAACAATAAAAATTAAATAATATCGAATTGAAACTTCAATTTGAATGTGTCGAATATTGATTGCATTCAAATTATAATTGTATAACGCTGAAACCTTAAATGTTGATCTTAAAATATTATCTTAACATTATGGCAGTCCAAAAGGTGCTAAGGGATATTTTGACAATTTTACAGGGCAGCGAAAAAGCATTCTGTAAAATCGAAATTTTATTAGAGAGAGAATACAAAAGTCCACTCACGGGCTGAAGTGTTGCTGAATTGAGCACTAAAAAGTTTAATTATAAAAAGTTATCCAGTATAGAGAAAATAGATATGCAACTTGATCGATTGAACCATGATAGGAAAAATAACTATGTACGAGAAAGCCCTTGTCAAAGATCGGCGCATCTTCATAAACAAATAAATTGACACAAAATGAGTGTTGCATATTTTTTTTTTATTTTTTAAATACAAAAAACAAGAAAGTACTTTTGAGCTATTATTTAATTCTATTGAATCTTGAAAGGAGCGTTTAGAAACAAGCAACTTTTTTTTCGTCCCTATGACCAATGATTTTTTCCCTGACCCACTTAAAAATAGAACTGAACCAAAATCTTCTACAGGGACATGAGTTAGGTCAAAAAATTAGTTTAAGCCAATAAAACGATTTTCTGAAATGCACTTACGCCCGTATGCAGTATCACCTTTCAATTAATACATGTTTTGGAATAAATGTATTTACTTGGAAAAGCTCACAAAATTTCAGAACTAGCTGTGAAGCTTGATCGACTTTTGTGTTGATTCAATGAACACTTTGCTTCCTGGAAACAAAGCATTTATTAATTAATCAAATGTATTAATATTAGGTCATTTGAATCGTGTCAGCAAAAGAAAATTTTATTTTTCTTACAAATGTTTTAAAATGTGATAATTTGAAAAGTTACAGTTGAAAAATCAATTTTTGAAAATTAAAAATAACCATAACTTTTTTAACTTTTCAATAAAATGTATTAATATTACAGGACCGCCAATTCATCTCGATACAGGGAATCTTTACTGTCCTTACATCAGCTTCAAATTATGATAATTTGAAAAGTTATAGCTGAAAAATCAATTTTTCAAAATTATAAAGAATTATAATGGTCTTATTTTTCAATGAGATATATTAAACTTACAGGACGATCGACTCGTCTCGCCACAAGGAATCTTTATTTTTGTTTCATCAGCTTCAAATTATGATAATTTGAAAATTAACAGTCGAAAAATAGATTTTACAAAAATTATAAAAGTACATAAAGCTTGTAAAATTAAATATTTTGTTATACCCTTATCAAAAATCCAACTTTGTATATAGTGGAATAAGCATGCAAAATTTCAACAATATTTATCTGTTTTCCAGAAGCAAAATGAAAGAAAACAATAGATTTGGGGTCCCTTGGCACCCTGAGATGTGCAAATTTTTTATTACTTTTCTAAAAAATGCGATTTCGAGCAAATCCTGTAAGAGGATGTGTATTTGAATTTTAAATAACACCACTCAAAAAAATGTTAAGAACTTTTTCGGAGACCATTGTATTCCCATGAATTTGAGGCATGCTGAATATTCCTCATATTTTTCGTAAGAAACCTTATTTCGTTCTTTGTAAACTGTGCGTTCTAAGCGTGGCTTTTTCAATCCTTTATGCTTATGATAATTTAAAAAAAAAAAAACTTATGTTAAAATATCTTAATCTTCAATAATTTGATTTTAGTCTCAAAAACAATCCTGGCATAAAAATTGCTTCTATAATCTGGATTTCTCGAAGTGAGTATATAATTTTAAGTGTATAAAATGAATTGAAAAATATTTTATAGAAATTAATAGATATCAAGATACTTATGTTAACTGATATTAAAGAATTCAAAAATATTTGTTATGTTTTGAAATTACTTGAAAATCTTGACTCCTTTGAATTATTTTAATTTTATTATCGTTATTCCTTAAAATCACTTGAAATATCTTGAAAATTCTTTAATTTTTTTATATTCTTTTAACATCCGTTGTGAAATTTTGTAAAATAATTAAAAATTCGTTGAAATGCTTAAAAATATTTTGAAACTATTTTGAATTTTTTTGAAATTTCTTAAGTTCCTTGAAATCACTTGAAATCTCTTAAAATTCTTTAGGAAGTCTTGATATCTTTGAAATGTGATGTTCGTAATTTAGAACATGTTGAAATTGGAGGAACTGAAATACTGGCTAACCTTGACGTTTTCATTGTCAAGAGTGCGATTCTCAACTTTAAAATATAGCGAATCATAACAAGGAGATTCTACACGCAGAAAAATGAATCTATTAAAGTTACAGATTCAGATCTGCTGGACATTTTTGCTATTCTAGCAGATAAAATCTGTTAATCTTTCAACTCTATTTGTAAAATTTATAGGACAGTTTCTGTTAAAGTCATGTGCTAAAATAGTAGAAAGAATCTGTTATATTTACAGACTATAGAATCTGTTGATTCCAAGCATTGAAAATTTGTAAATTTAACAGAAGAAATCTGTAAATTTTACAGATTTCAATCTGTTCCCATAACCGACGAGCCATTGTATGAACACATTGAGAAAAAGAATTTAGTAATGGGAACAAAATAATTTTGTTGAGCCTTTTTATTGTCAGAAAAAAATTTTTTTTATTAAAACAAATTGTTTTTTTTTTGGATCAACCGAATAATGTTGTTGAGTATTTTCGTCGACACAACAAAAATTTTGTTTGGACAACCAAACAATTTTGTTTTACATTTAAATTCTGTAAAAGTGAACATTAAAAATATTTAAAATTTCGAACGTTGCGTGCAAAATTTTATTTGTTATATATGCGTTAAAATTTACAAATATCGATTAGTTATAAGTATATCCATAATATATCTGCGAATAAACCATGTTCTTAATTAATAATTATTTTTAAAACATTTATTTTTATGTTTTAACCTACAAAAAATTTGTAAATTATACAGATTTTATCTGTAAATTCAAAAGATTTGGCTAACAAATCACAAGACTGAACAGTTGTCGAATTGCAATATAAGAATCTCGTAAATATGTAAGATTACAAAAAATAAATAAACAATTTTTTGTCTTTTATTCCTTGGAGTTTTAACAGTTTTTTAATATTTCTAAGACATAGACAATATTTTTTATGTGTGGAATTTTTGTTGTAAGACAAAAAAAAACACTAAAGTTCATTCAAAGAAATTATTTCTTTAATACAAATAAATATTTCTTTTATTGTAAATGTGAATTATTTTAAGTCAATGAAATGATTTCTTGGAAACTAAGAGTCTAAAAATCTAGAATTATGTTTTTTCACTCGAAGAAATATTCCTTTAGTTGAATAAATTTGACTCTGGGTGTTCTTTTCTTTATTGTAATCATGAATTCTTTCATCCAAAGAAATATATAACTACAGGAAAGGAAATAAGAATTTATCTCAAGCATTAGATCTTTTAATTAAGTAACTGACACTTCAATTCAAGAATGATTTATTAGAATTTAAACGTAACTCATTTAGAGCAAAGTGTCTTTGTATTTAAATCGAGGAAATATTAATTGCATTCGATGTATAAGTCTTTGTATGGAAGAAACCTTTATTCACTCTAATAATTATTAAATCTGAATAATATGGCAGATCTTAAGACTACAGAAATATCCATTCATATTACAAACCACTTCTTCCTTCAAAGAAATATTCTTTTTCTTTTATAGAAAACTTCTTTTATTAAAATAACAATTAGATACTTATATAAAAAAAACTTCGACTTAGAGAAATATTTACTGTGATATAAGAAAAATATTTCTTCGGACATATTCAAACCGACCAGCTATTTCTGAATCAAAGAAATATTTTTTCATTCAAAGAACACTCGTACCCCGATGTTAGCGCAGCCACGGGGGTAGAGCGCCTACGAGCGGGATCAATTAAAATGCGATGAGCGA
>JAUESH010000033.1:5640440-5651744 GCA_032275165.1 Synergus magnus
TCAAAAATCCTTTGGACCCCAAATGTCCCTTATATAACACTATAATTTCACAAAGTTTACATAAAATCTAACAACCATTTGCAGATCCTGATATTCCTGACTTATACTGACCCATGCGCAATAAAATTTCCTATTGCGATATGTTATTAAAAAATTAAAATTTGACCTGAAAAAATATGACGTAGGAGCCAAGTAAAACGACGGCATTTCGGGCGTATCCCCTTTTGATCGCGAGCGGTTCAATTACTCTATTAATGAAGGCGAAAGTACTGATTAATTCAGGTTGGTAAGGCCTGATTATTTATTTAATATGGGATCGCTGTCACATATCAAACCTATGGGGTTTGTGTTATATGCAATGATCAAAATTTAGGTTATACAAAGTTTATTATAAAGGAATAGGAATAATTATAATATTAAAAGTAGGGATAATGGTATATAAAAACTTACAATATACTTCTCAGTTGAGAAGGCAAGAGAGGAGAAAATTTGTTGCTTGCGTCTCTTTTGGTCGGAGGACATCGGCAAGATCTTTACACAGAGTTAAGCTGTTAGAGTAAGGAATGAGTGTTGCCACAATAATCCATTTACTATTCGATTAACATATGAACCGTAGTAGAGATCAAACGCACTCGTGAGTTCAATCCCAAACGTTAACACAGCGGAACTTTATTCGAGTTGACTAATACGAGGAACTTACTAACTTCAGTTGAATGGACATTGTTCACTTATTGAGAAACTGTTAACATGATTGATTACGATCATCGATGTTTTAAAGGGCGGCTTGCCTGGGCAATCCTGTCTTGTGTCTTACTAACACGATAAACGCGATCGTCGATGCTTCAAGAGGCGCCTTGCCGATTTAAGGTTACAAGATAGTGTTAATCGTTTGACTGACTGAAACCAAAGTTCAACCTCCAGGAGTAAATCTGGGGCTTATATATTATTACTAATTTTCATTAGTGGAGGATAGGTCGCTAAAATGTGGATCGGTAAAATGTGGATAGTTACATAGGTTGAAAAAATGTGTATTGGTATATACGCTGTTAAAACTTGGATCAATATGCCTGTTACAATTATGTGACTCAGGTCAATGATCTGAACAGGTGAACAAATTCTACAATTAATCGATTAAGTATTGACCTCATTTTTCCTCGGCGACCATAAGTTCTTAAATTGTTATACTATAAACAGAGAGCGGACGAGCCCCCCTATGAAGTTGCGCACCGAGCCCCGGCTAGGCTGTAGCCCAGTGATCCCAGATCGTGGATTTTTTCGGCCCTCACCACGTTCCCTCGTGGAAGCAATACATGTAAACGACCGGCATGTCGGTGTTTCGTGTTTCCGTCGGTTGGGCCGCTTTTACCTGCTTGGGTTATTTTCAAGTTTTCAAGACTTGGAGACTTCTGTCAATGTGCTTTCATGACTCCAACATTTATTTAGGTTGATTGCATTTTCAATCTCTTCATAAAATTACATCTTTCAGTAAAGAAGGAAATAACAATCAAAACATAACCAGTATCTAAAAATTACTAATTTGAAAAACATCATTGCAAATTATGTAAGAAAATAGATATCTTTTAAAAAATTGAGGTAATATTTATTATCTTAGTTAAATAATATTTAATAATTATAAAAATTATTTAAAAATTATAATAATAATATTTAAGGTATTATTTATTTATATTTTCTAGAACTGCAATATTATCATTGGTGGTATTTTTAAAAGAGATAAGATTATATTTCATGAAAAAAAATGTAAACCTGCGAAAATGATTTATTTAACAAATTTTATTTTTAATTAAACTTTTTTTCTTATCGCTTCTGACAAAATTTTTTAAAATAACTCAATATTAATGAATAATAGCTTATTTTCTCGGGAAAAGGATACTCTACAAATTCACCTTAACCAATTTTTAAAAATAAATAAATTATCATGAAAAATATGTATTTATTTTAAAAATTTTGGGTATGAAAAAATATTTTTTAATAATTTCAGCCACTAATGAATTTATTTTTAAAAATTTGTTAAGGTGAAGTAGTAGAGTATCCTTTTCCCGATAAATCTGCTGTCCAAAAGTATAACCTAGTAAGTGACATTTGCCGTAGAGACTATATTCCGACATACGCACACGGAAAAATAACCTCTATAGCAAATGTCACTTACTAGATTATAATTTTGGACAGCAGAAATTAAGCTATCAGCCATTAAAATTGTTTTATTTGTAGAAATGTTGTCAGAAGCGATAAGAACAAGAGTTTGATTAATAATAGAAATTGTTAAATAAATAATTTTTAAAGGTTTACATCTTTTTCATGAAATATAATTTTTTGCTTAAAAAAAAAAACCATCAATACTAATATTGCAATTCCTTAAAATATAAATAAATACTTTTTTCCGAGACCCTGTCTTTTCGTCCTTACCTTAAATAATATATTAAATAAAAAAAATACCTTAAATAATTTAATAATATTTCTGTATGACATTTATAGACAATCCTAAAGATTGAAAACGATTCATTTATCTGTTTTTCCATTGTTTTGTATTCCGAGTTTTATACTCTCAAAAAAAAGTTTGTATAAATCAAACAAAAAAATTTGTTGGCCTTCATATAATTGAACGAAACAAATTACTTAATTCAATTGACAAAACATTTAATTATTTTTAATAAATGAAAAATATTCACCTTATTGATTGAAGGAAATAATTTTTTTCGTATATATGTTTGATTTAAACAAAAGATATGTTTAATTTGAAAAATTTTGTTAAAATTGTTCATTTGAACAATGGAACTTGCAAGAGATAATCATAAAGTTTAAATATTAATTCATGTTAAATAATGATTTTAATTTAATTAATAGTTCAAATACTATAGCTCCTCGCTGATTCGAATTAAAAAATAATTATTTACAGTTTATTTTTTACTATTAACTAATGATTATCTACTGTAGGTTGGTTTCCCTTACTTCATTTAAAGAAACATTGTTTAATATAAACAAGAAACTTACTTAATTTAAATAAGATTTATTTCACTTGAAAAATATGTATGGGCATATCCAAGAAAAGTGTCATTTTCTCAAAAAAAAAAGTGCCAAAATCAATCTTAAGGCAAACTTTTCAACCTTTTTTCCTACATCCTAAATACATATAGGAACTCATTTTTTAGCTTGTTTAATAACTTTGCGCATGCGCGCAGTTTGTACAAAATATTTAAACTAATAAATATCATCCTTTTTTGAAAAATTCGCAATTTTATTACTAATTTTTTAATAAATAAATAATTTTTAGTAAGTAAATACAAAAACATCTTTGTCAAAAAAATATTTTCAGACGAGTAATTCGATAGAAACAAGTAATATTTTTCCATTATTTTCCTATTTATTGTAATATTTCAAAATATCCTGAATTTATAAAAAAAAGTTTTAAACAAAAGTTATTCCTTTCAATAAAATGGAACTTTTTCGTAGAGTAAAATTTTTTTGTTGACCTTAAACTTTTGAAGAAAAATCGTTTTTTTACTTTTTTTAAATTTCATATTTACAAAATGCACATGATTTATGAGGCACACTATTTTCCTTGTGGGGACATATTTTGGCCCCCGAAATACAGCAAAATTAGTAGACAATTTGATCCTATCTTGATGCGCGCGATTTTCACAGCTGCTACCGCTGGAGTGGATATTTTCGCTAAAAAATTGAAGTGGACATTTTAGCCTTAAATTGGACATAACTTTTGCGCGCACTGCGATATTAACTTTATACGTGGTAAACTTCTTCGCCCCAACATGTTGCTTAATTTCCGTGAGCATAGAAAAGTGTGCTTCAAGTATTCTTGATGTAAAGAACGACGATGGAGTGGAAATTTTTTCAGCAAATTCAAAATTTTCGATATTTGAATGTGTGATACTTCGATAATTTTAGGAGCCCACTTTTTTCCTTTATGGTGTCTATTGGCCTCCAAAATCTACTATAAAATCGAAAGATTTTTTACCTGGATAGTTGCGCGCACTTTCCACAACTCTTTTCCCTGGAGTGGACATTTGAATTGTGAAAGCGGTGACAGGACCAGAGTTGCCGTTGAGTACTCTTTTCGCTCTCTCACTCTCATAGGACTTCCAAAAGAGTGGAGAGAGCGAAGAGCGTACTCAACGGCTTCACTGGATAGGACTTTGAGATTTTCTTGCTGCGTTATAAATCACAGCTCTTGATTCTCATTCTCATCATCTTTTATCCAATCGAAGAATTTTTTTCCGGTAAACTACTATCAGATAGAACTACACTTTGCCCAAGTTTAAGTTGATTAGACAAAGTCAAATTTCGGGGTGGGTACACTTGAGAAATAATGCCCCATATTATAGTATAATATCAATATTCTATACACCTGAAAAAACATAACCTCAAAACTGGCGCAAATAAGAAATTGAGAATCGCGCGAAACATGAAAATCGCCAATTTCTTGAATTTCTATCTACTGCGGATCGAGATTAAAATATTAGACCGCCGAAATTTTTCGAAGCTTTCAGACCGCACGGACATAGAGCTTTAATTGTGTGCGAGAGCATCTCGGTTCCGATCTGGGATCACTGCTCCAGATACGGGAGAACCCGCACGTCTCGAAAAATTGGATTAAAAACTATCTACCTCCAACGACTACAGTGTTTCGAGTCAACCATATCACGCCTCTACAAAGCATCATTACCTGCTTTTGGAACTCAGGAGAGTTCCCGACGAAGCTACAGTGAGAGCCTACGAGGATCAGACTCAGAATTGTATTCTGACAATGGCCGACGACGCCGCCTCCAGTTTGTCGAACATTCGACATTCTTTGTCAAGACGCACAGGCGTGCGCCTCACATCAGCCCGTTACAATAACGTTGCAACAAACGAACAGCTCTGGTTCTTTCGAACACATTTTTTATTACGAAAGCTGAGGAAGACCAACGTGTAGTAGAGTGTATCGAAAATCCAGTTTTTCATGTTTTGGATGAAGGGGGGTGCGGAAAAGTTGTGAAACCATGCCAAATGAAAGTACAAAAAGTTTCCGTCCGATCGGATAATATTTACTATCCCCGCAGCGCCCTTGAAATTTTGAAATTTTCATGAAAACATGTAAATTTGCTCGCAACTTTGCACGGCGACCCGAAGGACGGTATGGTAATATTTGAGCTCGAGGGGTCATAAAATGTGTCTCGACACTACCATGAAAGCGATTGGTCGCACCGGGATTTTCATTTAAGCCCCGAAAACCAGGTAGAAAAATGGTGGAAAATGAGCAATTTTAGTGAATTGTAGCAAATACGGCATATAACTAGGTAAGCGCCGCAACGAGTTAGGGACTAAGATGCGGGCCAAAAAACAATCACTGATAGAATTGTTTCTTTTCAAAAAGAACACCAGAACCTCCTTAAGTCATAGCAGAGTAAGTCTAGGAAAGACAGTAGCGGTTTAAAAGGGGCCGTAGAAAAATTTGTTGAAAAGTCTAATGTACTCTTCGGCGTGGCTTTTTGTAAATGCCCTATCGGCCCAGCTAATCCGGAGGGAAGAATCTGCCAGTGTACTGATAAGTCAAAGAAAGTTCCGGCAATTGAGAAATTCTTTCTCTTAGACCAAAGGACCTGCGACAGATGGTTATAGGCCAAGTCGATAAGAAAGTAAGTGCAGGACTGCTGGTCCATCCACCTCCCCTGAAATACAGATAGAAAGTGAAACAGACTCTGGTTCGGACAATGGAATTCAAAATTAAAATTAAAGGAAATAACCCAGGAACTTCACAAAATAGATCTGCACTGCTTAATACTGCTCTAGTAAGTAATAGGTATGGCTTGAGCTTCAGACAAACAGCTGCCATAGCCTCAGCGGTTCTTACAGGCGTTGGTCTTATCAGTAGCACATCAAAATAGTAGTTCGTGATAGTCATGTGTCCCTTGCTGATGTCTTTACCAAAAACTCACTTCGCGGTCTTTACTTTGACGGCCGTAAGGATAAAAGTAGTGTACAAGTAAAAGAAGGAGCAAAATACTACAAGCGCATTCACACCGAGGAATACATTTCACTTGTGCAAAAGCCGGGCTTGTGTTATATTGGCCACGTTACTCTAGCACCGGGCACAGTAATTGACATTTCAAAATGCATCCTCAACTTTTTAGATGAAAATGATGCCAGACAATTTCTTGTTGCTGTTGATTGCGATGGAACTAACGTAAACACCGGACACAAGGGTGGAGTAATTCGTTTGTTGGAGAAGGAACTAAAACATCCATTACAATGGATTGTTTTTCTCCTCAATTTTAATGAGTTGCCTCTTAGGCACCTTATGCAGTTTCTTGATGGTACGACCAGTGGTCCTAACACTTTTTGTGGAATAATAGGCAAACAGCTAGAGAAATGTGAAAGCCTCCCTGTATGCAGCTTCAAAAAATTGGATGTCGATTTGCCGGAAGTGGATGTTACAAAGCTGAGTAAGGATCAGAAGTACCTGTATGCCATTTTCATGGCCATTCAATCAGGAGTGAGTTCTGAGGACCTAGTGAGGCAAGACCCCGGTCCCCTTGCACACTCAAGGTGGCTAACCGCAGCCAACTGGTTACTTCGTCTTTACGTAGAAACAGCCAGGCCATCCGCTAATCTGAATGCTTTAGTTAGTTTTGTCTTGAAAGTTTACGTTCCATCATGGTTTGATATTAAGATCAAGCACTCCGTTGTCGATGGCAGCAAGTTGCTTTTTGAAATAGTGAAGAGATCAAGGTATTTGCCTAAGAAACACCGTGATGTTGTCGACCCGGTCATCAGCAATAATGCGTACTTTGCGCACCAAGAAAATGTTCTTCTGTCCATGTTGGCCGACGAAAGACAGGAAATTAGATAAATGGCAGTTCAAACAATTCTGTCAAAGAAGCAGCAGGCTGCGGCTGCAGAAGGCGGGAACGGAGACACAGACCCACGCATTTTCCGAAAATGGTAAATTGGCCCAAAGATGAACTATTTGAACCCCCAATTTTTAGTAGAACAGCAGACGAAGCAATTCAGTCGTGTGTTGAAGACTGTTCTAAGGTCATGACTTTGATCGGAGACTTTCCTTGTCACACACAGGCGGTGGAAAGAACGGTAAAACTTGTCACCCAAGCCGCAAAAAGCGTGTGTGATGCAGAAGCACGTGACGGGTACATTAAGTCCACACTTAGAACAAGAAAAGTTATGCCCAAGTTCAATACAAAGAAAGATTTTGTCTCCGTATCAAGCGCGGACTCGGAATCTGACTCTTCGGAGTGAAAGAGTCCTCTCTGTATTTATGCAGGGCACCGTACATAAATATATTATTATATTGCGAACAACACTCGTTCGCAATATCTGGTAATCCCGACTTTGAGCAATCAACGCAACCTTCTGAAGAAAAACCCACAGAGTTTCAAATAAGGTGTGAAATAGTGAAAGGACGCCGAGGGCGAGTCCACTTTTACAATCGACTAAAAACCACCTCCATCGCACTTCGAGCTGCCCCCGAATATCTTTGCAATATCATTGCGTCACCAAGTGCCACTATTATCTGAATTTTGGACTATCATCTCGTCTGAGCATTAATTCTTCACGAAAAATCGAGGAGACCAGGCTTTGTCAGCAGTGGATGGACGAGTCCACTTTTTTTTCTGACATTCTACACGCACGCCATACCGTCACCTTCGTACCGTTTCACTCCGATCTTTGAGCGTCACCAAGTGCCAAACATCCTGAATTTTGGACACCATCACGCCTGAGCCAATTTTTCGCCGTCAACATCGTTTTTGGAGCCAAGCTGAAAATTTTGAGAAAGACGCCAACTCCATCTTGGACTCTACATATGCCAAGCTGCCTCAACCGACACAAGGGACGCCTCGACTTTCCAAAGTTCATCCATCGGTATCGCTTCGGATTTTGGGAATTCCCTTCCTCAAAATATTCATTTACAACAAAAAACAATGTAAGTTTTCAATTTTGAAAATATTTTTGTGTTTATAAATTCAAACTCCAAAAATTTTTCGCCACGCGGCAGGCAATTTTTCCATCTCGCGCTATTGACTAACAACTTGCAGGCTCATTTAAACTTTGCGCAACAATAATTAAAAATTACTTTAACAATTTTATTTTACAAATTCAATCTGTGCTCACGCAAAAATTTTCTACAAAAATTGTACAAAAGAGCGTTTTAGTCCAAATCCACCATTTTTAATCTGTAACATGTCGACTGCCGCTTATCGGCCATTGTTAAAATTTTAAAGTTACATAACTTCATGACGCATTCAATATTTTAAATTGTAACTAGATAACGAGACTTTCTTGTCGCTAAATTTCAATGTTAAATTTAATTAACAACTTTTTCCGTGGTTTTCGACAACTCTTTCTGGGATTGTCAATTTTGAGAATTTTAGAATCTCATAACCTTTCCAGTTATTTTATATCTCGCTTTATCTTAAAAAGAGCGTGTTTGGTGCATTCGATTTTTTATTTCGCTTGTCATAATTTAGCCTTCACAATTCTTTTTGCTACAATTTCTATTATCTAGGGAAACAATTGTTGGAACATATTACTGCGCCAATCCTTTTTCGCAGATCTCACGGAGTGTGCTCGGTGTCATCGTCGTTATCGAGGAGGTCGATTCGGACAACGTCTTCACCAACTCCATGCATCAGCTGTAGTCGTTCGCGAGACTTCTTCGTACAACTTCAAATTCTCAAAGTCTCGCATTTTAATTTCAGCAAAGATCTTTTACTTTTACTCATGCGTTATGTCAAATCCTTATTGAGTTTCCCACATTTTCTTTTTGGCAAAATAACTGTAGCATCAATCCTTTCCGAGGTGAATTTTTCCGCAATGTCGAAATACTTTTGCGATCATTCCGCGAATTTACGCAGATCGCAATGTGTCTATCTCAAATTAACAAAATGATCAACTTAAATTTAATTTTCGAATAACATTCAACATTCTTCTTTTTCTAAAATCAAAAATTATTTTTGCTCAGAATAGCATCTCTGCATAATCTTCCGTCACACTATGCGAATATTCCATCCTGGATTAGATCGAAAACAAATTAAAACAAATTAAATTTATTTTCAACTTGAGCATACAACCTTTTTATCGACAAATTAAATTTCAATCTACACAAGTCTCTCTAAATTTTCACATTTTCTCATTCAACATGTTAACAAAATTGCAAATGCGTCAACTAAACTTTTCTTTTTACAAACAACTACACAGTCGCGCATATCAGACCAACTTTTTCGCATAATCAATTTTACATTAAAATTACAACTTTTCTAACAATTCTCAGAAACACTAGTCTTATCAAGAAAACTCTTGAACTACTTTTGTTCCAAGCTTGTAAATTTCAAATTATTTAAATACCTATTCGCTTAACCTTATAGAGAACAACATCTTTCTCATTAAACTGCAATTTTTCCTCAAAACTCTCAAACTAGTTGCATTTGATCGCTAGACACATTGCATATCGCAACAATTTAGTTACAAGGCAGGTCACGAAATCATCTCACCGGGATTTGATATTGTCTTCACTTTAATCATTCCGGAAAAATAGACCTTGCCAGAGGAATTGCTTTCAACTTAACTTCTCCCGCGTTCTATCGATGTTTTCAAAACCACACGAGAAGTTTCCCGAGCGACCGCTCACTGGTCCTGTCGAATATCAAACATACGTTAAGATGTTGACGATACGAGGTATAATTCCGATCGCAACGTTATCTAGAACATTTCTAACGATAGAAATAGACGCAAAACTCTTGCTTCGTGCTTGAGCCCGTCGATTCAAATCATTTTCTTTCGAAAAAGGGAGAAGCGAATCACAGCCTTCAATTGTTCTCAACAGCTGTTTACACCCCGACGAATAGCTTAGCTCACATTCTTTTACAATCATGTGATAACAACAGAAATTTATTTTCTGAACCAAGTTCTTTTCTAAACAATTTCAATATCAATTTTAACTCAGTTATGCGTACCCAGTCTGATTCTCGAATACCAAGTAAAAACTTGTCTTATTGTTTTAAGTGTGCGCAAACAATGTAGGCTAGACTATTTAACTTTCTAAATATTGGAAATATGTATATGGACCATTATTTCTCAAGTGTACCCACCCCGAAATTTGACTTTGTCTGATCGAACACAAACTTGGGCAAAGTGTAGCCCTATTAGATAGTACTTTACCGGAAAAAAAATGTTTCGATTGGATAAAAATTGACCGAGGTAGGGGAGGGACAATTTTTCGAGTTTTTGCTGCCAGACCCTATTTCAAATGTGCTAAACTCCTTTCGTATGGAATAAAAAAATTTTTGTCCCGTACATTTTTCATAGACTTTTTCCTAATCTATCGAATGGTTATAACCATTTTTTCAAAAATTGAAAATTAGACCTCCTTTTTGAAAATCAAAAATATTTTTGACTTTTTTTGAGAATGGATATTTTTTTTTGCCTCAAAATAAAGCTTAAGGCTTTATCATTCGAAGCCCTTAAATACAAGATGGTTTTTTTTTTTTCGAGATATTAAACATACAGTAATGCGGTGCACCATAAACTCCTTTCGTATGGAATAAAAAAAATTTTGTCCTGTATATTTTTCATAGACTTTTTCCTGATCTATCGAATGGTTATAACCATTTTTTCAAAAATTGAAAATTCGACCTCTTTTTTGAAAATCAAAAATATTTTTGACTTTTTTTGAGAATGGATATTTTTTTTTGCCTCAAAATAAAGCTCAAGGCTTTATCTTTCGAAGACCTGAAATTCAAAATGTCGTTTTTTTTTGATTCCGAGAAATTAAATAAAGAGTAATGCGGTGCACCGACGGCCCATTACTCTTTATTTAATTTATCGAAAACAAAAAAAAAAACCACATCTTGAATTTCAGGGCTTCGATAGATGAAGCCTTAATCTTTATTTTGAGACAAAAAAAAATCTGCTCGCTTCGCTCGCACATTCTCATCACACGTCGTGCTTCGCGCTCCGTGTTGCGCACTTCGCGCGCTTGCGCCCTTCGGGACGCTTGCACGCTCCGTGTTGCGCCCTTCGCGCGCTTGTGTCCTTCGGGACACTTGCGTGCTTCGCACGCTTGTCAACCTTTATCCCTACTATATACTTTTGTTTGAATTATTTTAGTTTTAAATTAAGGGGAGAACTAATTTACTTAAGGTTCTATCGACCTTAAGGAACACATTATCATCAGGACACTCGCGCTTCGCGCTCGATATTTGATTTAAAAATAATTTAAACCTCGCGCTTCGCGCTCGACTCTGTTCACCGTATAATAGATTCATATAAATCAAC
>JAUESH010000033.1:5673186-5684418 GCA_032275165.1 Synergus magnus
GATTTTCGAAGAGAAATCTCCAGTTTATGTGATTCTGCTAGGTTAGTTCCATAGGACATAATGTTAATGTAAAAGCTATACCAAACGATAAAAAATTCTAATATTTTGCAAAATGACGTGGAATTAATATAACTTCAACATACTCAAAGGGCATTCAAAAATCTTGGATTTTACTTGGCGCATGTTCTTCCTTAACTTTTCATTTTCGTTTTCACATGTCAATATTTCTAAATTTACGTCATATGCCGGACGTTTTCAGCTACGACATATGACACAACCAGGGGCGGATCCAGAAACAATTATTGTGGGAGGGGGGGTGGGGTGATTTTCCCCATTTCACTCACCCCTAGATCCGCCACTGGACACAACATTAGAAATAATGAAATGTGAAGTAAGCAACTTGGAATTATTTGACTAGTAACTTCTTCCTAATCCAGATTAAGAGGGATTCTTCCCCTGAAGAATCTCACGTAATTTATGAGTACCCCTTTATATAGATCAGCAAGTCGTCCACTTGAAATGAATAGGTAACTACTTAAGTGGTGCTGATTTTTTTGTACTCTTACCTAAGATACATAAATCGATTCGAGTGTCGGGATCCGAGGGTAGTTTTGGTTTACTATAAGCTTCCCTATGACTTTGAGAAGTATCGCATTCACCCTATTTGAGCCAACTGGTATGTAAACGGCACACTTGTCCACACAATAGCATGTTAAGGGGCAAGGGGATCACTTAGGGTAACCATAACCAGAAATAATAACTCATATATAATACTCACGGTCGGTTGATCGGTGTATTAAATAAATATAATGCGCGTGTAATGCCTCTGTTAGGAGAGGCGCGGTCGACCCCATTTGCACCCCATCAATTGTGTGTGGTTGTCCTATCCCCCTCTAACCCCACTACATCTATATACAACTATCCACTATTTCCGTCAATCGTCACCACAACGTAATCACTGTTCATTCGCTTCTGTACAAAAGTACAGCACATCACGAACTTAAATCCTTGTGGTCCTTGATTCCATTACATATGATCACTGATGACCGTCACGTTTTTTTGGAAATGTCACTTAAACAATTAGTAATTAAATAAATAATAATTTAAATATTCTGGCATAGTCAGCTACCCGTGTGGAAATTTGCCCACTTGTCCTTATTTAAAGTTGGGTGGTAACTAGAATTCAGCTAGACATCCCAGTCAGAAAAATATATAGAGGAAGTGATTGGGTACTAGCTAGATTATCTTTTTTGCTGAAATAACCTATAATAGTAATTTATTTACTTTATAAAACAGTAGACAACGCAGTGTCAGCTATTTTATAAAGTAAATAAATAATAAGCTCAATGCGAAATGGATCGTAAAAAACGTGCACAAGAATAAGCAAGGGTAAGATTAAAAAGACGTAGATCCTTAAAAAAAGTAATCGCTAATGAACAGGATCAACCAGCATCCTCGAATTCTTCAAATTAATAAAGAAGAAGAAATTACCCAACCCATAACCAAAATAGGTTAAACAATAGATCAGATTCTCTCGCGTGAACCCGATCAGATTCTCCTGACAGGGGCCATAGTTTTTAAGCATTACGATGTCAATTGGGTCCTGACTACAGTCGAGCCTCTCAATAGGGCGCCTCTCGGGACTGTAGGGAAAATTTTTCTCGGAAGCGCGCTACCCCCATCAATGTCCTCTGCACCTGGAGACTTTTGCACGCTTTGCCTCTCTGCCTCTCTGCGGAGGCTAGAAGGTAGGGGTAACGTTCGAGCGCAGTCAAGGAGAAGGCGCCCTATGGAGAGGCTCGACTGTATTTTCCTGACCAGCGCCTGACTAAACAAAGGGAAACTGGCTTGGGCCCTACCAAATCCCAATTTAAATTTCTTCACGGGTAATAGAAATGAGTGTTTTTAATAAACACTATAAGTTTCATGAAAATCCATCAAGTAGATTTTAGCAAGCATGTCCGCCAATTTCCCATTTAGCAAAAAATGAAGTTTCGAGAAAAAACGTTTAAACATTTGACATGTGAAAATTATGCTGTAATTATGCCGATATTAGTCACGCCATCGGGGTTTCATTACTCCTGGAAAAGGTTTCAATGAAAATACTCATCTGTACCAGTGGCCCCAACGCGGGCTCTGTACTCTGCTGCGCATGCGTCGGGCTCGGCATCTGATTGTTTGCTATTCGCGCACAGTTTAAAATTGTTTAGCATTTTAAACTGTCCGCGAATAGCAACCAATCAGATGTCGAGCGCAACGCATGCGCAGTAGAGTACAGAGCCCGTGTTGGGGCCACTGATCTGTACTGTGTTTTGCAGACTTCAAACTATCATTTTCAACAATATAAAAAAATCGATTTTTTTCACTCAGCTACATGTACTTCCCCCCTTACGGCGTTGATTGGATTTTGCTTCCCAACTCCCTTGTATACTGTCTGACGCAACAGGCTTCAGAAATTTTCGATTGGTCTAAACTTCGGGATGTTTGGTGGATTTGCATATTGGGATGAAATTGATTTTTCTCTCCTTCAAGCATATCGTAAACGCGTTCTCATAAATAATTTTGGTTTTAGCTACCTTCATGAAGAATTTCTAATTTTAGGTACACAATTTAAACAAACTATAACGTAAATATTTAAAAAATTGTCAATGCTTACTGATCTATTATTTTCATTTGAAATTTTTTCAGATACTTTATTAGCACACGTTAATATGCAAAACAAAATTCCCATTCCCATTTGAAATTTCACAATTTGAAGCCCTTCAAATTTTTGAGGCACTAATTTAAACTTTTAAATTTGGATCATTTAAAAAATAAAAATAAGAATTTAATCTTTAACGTCTATTTTTAAAATGGGTTAATTTCAAAGGCGAATGTTTGACTTGTTTTGGCGAAATCTTTTCAATTTGTCGAATAAGATATTTCAAAAAAGCTTATAAACAAATTTTCAAAAATTTCGTAAGATTTTTTAGAGATCTCAAAGGATTTTTGGGAATTTCAAAAAATTTTAAGAGATTTCAAAACGTATTAAAGTTAAAGTATTTCGAATATTTATTTATTTATTAAATTTCAGTAGCCACATCGTATACATTTGTCGGCTTTTAATGTATGTAGTTGAAATAAATTTTGTTTAAATACATTATTTTTGAAACGTTGATTAGGCTACAATTAGAAGGTCATTGTCATGTTAATGTCTGTTTTACGAGGGGATAATATTAGGATAATATGAGGGTAAGCTATAGGGGTATTAAGTTACAATATTTCAAAAGCAGGCCCCAGGGTTCCAATTCAATTGATAGATCACTTCGTAAACAGAAAATGCGACGATGAATAGCATTTGTACATTTGAGGGGGTGTGAAAATATAAACGATCATCAGTCTATCTATTAATGGCTTCATGCAACAATTCCTCCACTTGCCTTAGATTTCTCTAATCATAAGAATGATGATCAGTTTTTCACACAGGTTCAAAAGATGTGTATTCTTAATTATTGGATAAACGATAACATGCTGCTTAAAACAATTAAACATTAATTCTCAGTTTCTTAATTATCAGATTAACTCTCTTGTTGTGAATGAATACTAGGGTGCCTCATGAAATCCTTTGTTTTTTATTTTCTAAAACCTTAAATCTGAAATTTTTTTCTTTTGGTGAGAAAGTGATTCCTTATTCTTTTTGCTTCCTCATAGAGGAAGCTTTGTGGCGGTGACAAAATCCAGTTTTTCAAAAAAGGTTTTTTTGAACCAGTTCCTCCCGCGAGGACAAAATCTTGCTTGCGAAATCGGACTTCCTCGAGGAAGTTCGGTTTACAACACCTGCAGCATTGCGGATCGTCGATGACTCCCAGTTAAATCCGGGAGGACAAAATCTTCCATAGGAAACCGGACTTCCTCGAAGAAGTGCTGTTTACGACACCTGGAGCAGCGCGGATCGCCGAGGACTCCCAGTTCCTCCTGCGAGGGCAAAATCTTGCTTGCGAAATCGAACTTCCTCGAGGAAGTTCGGTTTACGACACCTGGAGCAGCGCGGAACGACGAGGACTCCCAGTTCCTTCCGCGAGGGCAATATATCTTTTGTTTCAAAATCGGACTTTCTCTAGGAAGTCCGATTTACGACACCTGGAGCAGCGCGGAACGACGAGGGTGCTAGATGACATTCGGAGATTTGAAATACTCATGGGAAACTTGTGGAATTTCTTGAGGAATTTCTATGTGGAAATTCTACGGGACTGGTTCCGTAGAATCTTTCCACGTGGGCGAAAAATATTTTTGAGCTAAGAATTCGTGCGTAAGGAGTCGTGCACATAATACATCACGCGATTTTTAGCTATTTTTGACCACTCCGTCCCCCCACGTCACACATTGTCACAAGCCTCAGACCCCTCCCTCCCCCTTCGACTTCACGCCATACCTCTTTTTATAAAACATTTTTTGTTAACGTGCTGCCAATCCATAAAAAATATGTAGCCGCGAAATTTGAAAAAATCTCGGTAAAATGTAGAAAACTTAGCCACACAAAAAAAAATGTGTGACGTAACGCAGAGGGCAGAGCCCCTCTCCCCACATGTCACACCTCGTCACAATTTGCCGAACCACCCCCCACCCTCCCATAAACTGTGTGACGTATTAAGTTCACGACCCCCAACAAACTTTTTACATTATTCAGCTTTTAATACATAAATTACTCCTAAATTACATGCTTTGGAGAATCATGCTATTTCTTCGTCCGTAATTCTTTTTTGATCGTTCTCTTTTGAGGTTTTGGAAATTATTTAATGTAATGATCTACTGTTTAGAGTAGACATTGTTATTGTCCCTCTTAATTCGTAATGGAAGAGTTGTACTTTGAGCAAGAGCGACACCGCGCTCTGCCACATTATTCACAGTTATCAATTTTTTTAAGTTTTTCTAGACCTGTTATAAAATCAGGATCACTTTCCCATAAGCCTAGGGTCTGTCCTTCTTTAAAAACAACATCGAAATAAAGAATGATGGCGGTCAGGATTGGGCGCCACAAGGAGAAAAATGGAGTGTCAAACTTGGAGTGTCAAAATTTAGATGGTCAGCTTGACCTAGATAGTACCAAGTACCATCCATAATTTTGTCCTAATAGTCAGACAGACAATCATTTTATAGTCTGAATACATACAGAGTGTCAGGTTTACACTCTGAGATAGTCAATCGTTGAGATGCGCACGCAATTTGAAGAAAAGACGCAGTGCATAACCTTTCATGTTCTCTCGTGTCCCCACTGATCTATATAATAACTGGATAGCGGATGTAACACGATTTTTGTGACTAATAGAACGCCATTTTGATTAGAACTAACATCGGTTCGGGAAAGTTCGTGGCTTATTCAGCAACATTCGGTTCGATATATCTCTTGAGGAATTTGTTGTTGACATTTCGCAGCAAACGGATGTTTTTGTCAAACTTTTAGAGATTTAAGTGTAGAAAAATGCCAAAAGTGACTTGTAAAAATGTATGTATTGTGGACAGAAGCCCGAACCAGGTGTCCGATTCTTAAAGCCCTAATTATGCTCATTCTTTTCTGTTATAAATAGAACACTATTATTGTTTTAATGTAAATACTTCTTTCATAGGTTACTCTCTAAAATTAAATCAGAGTATGGACTCTGAGTTAGCATTTATGCTATATAGAGATCGGACCTCTTTTGTTAACTCACGAGATAAAAAGACAGATTCGACGCACTATATAGCGTGAAGTTAACTCAGAGTCCCTACTCTGTGGAAGTTCACTGATTCTCAGTGTCTCCTTTCTCACGATTTTACTCAGTGAAAATCCACTGAGAATCAGTGAAAAGTCACTGAAATTCACAGTAATCGTCACTAAACTACAGAAAATTTCAGTGACTTTTCACTGATTTCCGGTAGATTTTTCACTGATTAAAATCGTGGGAAAAGAGTCACTGAGAATCAGTGGAATTTGACTGGGAATCAGTGAAACTTCACTGATTCAAATTTAGAGAATATATATATATATATATATATATATATGTATAAACTGTAAAAAATAAAGCATAAATTCTGCAAGGTCCTTTTACGATTAACTTAGTCACATTTTGTTAAATGTTAAATGAAAAATAACCTTTTTTAATGTATGGAAGTAAGAATAAAAGTAACCTACAGATAATCAAAGTAACTTTCGTATTTTAAATTTTACCGCGAAGAACCGAATGTTGCTGTACAGTCCACGAAGTTTCCCGAATCGATGTTGGTTCTAATCAAAATGGCATTCTATTAGTCATCCCTGTGAAGTTGCATAGTCGCACTCGCAACACTTTTACACGGCATCCGCTATCCAGTTATTATACGAGTATAGATCAGTGCGTGTCCCTCAAGGTGCGTCCATAATAGACTTAATTCAGTCGACATCTAAGGCTGCAATAGCAATAGTTTTAAGTCCGGTGCGCGCGCATTGTATTACCAACTATTAGAAATTTTAGGCGTCCAAGTTCACGTGGTGCAAACGTGCACATAACCTCAATTTAGCAAAAAGGAAGTTGGTAATACGATGCGCGCGCACCGGACTTAAAACTATTGCTATTGTAGCCTTAGATGTCGACTGAATTAAGTCTATTGTGGAGAGAACATCATGCTTTGTGTTCCTTGTGTTATTTCTCAACCGAAATTCGCGCCCAAATTGTGCAGCAAATTATATTTGTCGAATTATCGACCAGTTCTTTTATACAAACATTCATCAGAAATGTATATTGTCACAAAAAGTGCAGTACTTGTGTTATACTTTACTGGGATTTTTGTAAAATATTCCACGTGCTAGGTTAGCCGTGGGGTTTAGTTGTTAGGTATAAGTTGCGTTCGATGCGTTAGAGATAGCAATAATATAAATAGGAATAATTTAAATATAAATCTATATATATATATATATATATATATATATATGAAATATTTTTTTTTTTTAATTTGTCAATTTAGATTTTCGTTAAAAGTCTTTCGTGTCTTTGTGGTTAGGATAATGCAAGCTATCATAGTTAAAACTCCAGGGGTAATCGGATTTAAACTCCGCGATAATCAAGCTAACACTTCGCGGATACTCAAGTTTACACTCCAGAATTGTGAAACTTACACTCTGGAAAGTCAAGCTGAACATCCATTTTTAACATTCTGTGAATATTAGGTTAGACTATCTAGAGGGCTATCCTATAATTGAAACTCCAGCATACTGGAGTTATCATTCCGGCAACGGCACGATATTAGCAGCCGATCTTCGGCAATATTTTTACCGATGCTGGGTCAGTATTGGGCCGCATCTAACTTTGCACGTGTGTTTTATATATTTCCTAAATGCATTTTATTCTATTTAAATCTAAGATTTTGTTTTATTAGAAAAATTATAAAGAGCAACACGTTCTTGTAAGAAGAGGTCTAAACTTAAAAAGTAAAATATTGTTGTTGCTAGCAAAGTAGCGACATGGAGGGGTAACGAATGTGAAATGCGAAATACATTCAGATGTATAAAAGACCCCACGCAGCAGATAGGATGGAACGAAGGCCGTCTCTTCGTCCTTCTCCCTCGTCAACCCTCTTCTCTTTCACTTGTGTTTATATATAGGAAGCACAAGATCAAAGAGCGAGCCTTCGCTGAGCTTAACATCAGCGAATGAACCGGCCCATCGTCACATACGATGATGACGCGGCAAACTTATGTTAGTCGTGGTGGATACTGGATATAGTCGTGCATGGTCTGAAAGTAACATCAGGGACTGGGCAAAGAGGCGGGAATGCCTGATCAAATAATGAATAATCTGTCTAATGAGATACACGCGTTTCGAAACTAGAATCAGCATAGATTCACTGCTATATATGTATAGGTAGTTCAATCATTTTTAGGAAATCTTAGATCCATCTGTTTCTCAGCACAAAAAAAAAAATAAATAAGCCACTACCCTCACATTTTACAGTAAGACATTTTATTGTTATTTTATTACTAGCATCAGTGTACTTTGTAGAAAAATACTCGTAATTCAACCTCTATTTCCGTAAAATTGGCAACTATTGACAATGTTACTTACAATTGGATTAATATTTTTCCAAAATACTTCAATTTTTCCTTCTACATAGAGGAAGTTTTGTAGTCGCTACATTTTCCAATATTTTCAAAATGGTTTAATTCTACTTTTTCAGTTGATAAATTGTCCAATACTACGTTCTAATCAACTGTCAAGATGTGTGTGTGTGTGTGTGTGTGTGTGTGTGTGTGTGTGTGTGTGAATGGATGTCGCAGTTTTTTGTCGCCACTATAAATGAAAGACAGTTGTACTCTCTATAAGTCTTCAAATAACCAAAATTTAAAGCTGATGCAAGAAGTAAACGGTTTCTTGCGTCGTAAAAAATCAAATAATCTAATACTACTGAAGTAATTTCAAAATTTTTTTTTTTCGTTTTTCGAGATTAAAGCAAAGTGCTCAACAAATGAGCACAAAAAAATATAAATATAGTTAAATGAAACTCCCGAAATTTGAATTCACAGTTACTTTTCATTAGGGATGTTCGATTCTTTGGAAAGAATCGATTCTTGAGTTGATCCAAGATTAAATAGACGAGAATTAATTCTTCAAAAGATCAACTTGGAAAGAATCAATCTTCTAAAGATCGATCTTTTAGTGACGCACAGAAAAGTTAATTTAGGACATCAATTGTTCACTTTCAGTAATTAAGCAATTTGTTATTAATTTTTGGAATTATGATGAAAAGGGGAAGAATAGTTGAAAACTTGAAATTAAGAAAGCAAGACAATACTAAAAATATGAAGCACTTGAACTTGAGTGAGTCTGAGTGAGAATCCAGTTCTACTTTTTCTTCCAATGCGGAAAAAACATTGAATGATCGACCAATCCATTTTATTTCAGTTAAAAAAAAATCAACACATTGATCTTCAGGGAAGAGAATCAATTCTCAAAAGAATCAACTTAGTAGAGAATCGATTCAAAAGATCGATCTTTTCGTCGAAAAAGTTCGATCTTCAAAGAATTGAATCAGAATCGAACATCCCTAGTTTTCATTTAGGTTGATGTTCTGAGCCAAAAGTTCGAAAAATTCGAATTTCAAAAAACGAAAAGTAGTGCTGAAAAGCAAAACGGTGGGGCTGGCACAAAGAAATGTTGTATCAAAATGTATCAAAGAATGGTCAAGGGAGAATTTGTAGATCTTTTTAAAACCAATAATTATGTATATTATCATTTTGCTTCCTCATAGATGAAACTTTGTAGTCGTTACATTTTCCAATATATTTAAAATGGTTTAATTAAACTTTCCTCAATTGATAAATGTCTAATACGACGTTCTAATTAATTTTCCGTGTGTGTCGCCGTTTTTTGTTGCCACTAAAACTTGAAGACAGTTGTAGATAAATTGATAAAATTTGTAGGGTTTATTTGCACCACTATTGATTGACCCGTATGATTAATGCATTTCATTGAAAAATAAGAAAGTTCTGAATAATTTTAATTTTCAAAAATTAATTTTTTTACTATAATTTCTCAAATATTCAAAATTCAAAGCTTATGTACGGGGAAGAAAGATTCCTTGTGTCGAGACGAATCGATTGACTTTCGAGATTAATGCATTTAATTGAATATTAAGAAAGTTATGGTTATTTGTTTGCAAGATGTTTTGCTTCGAGAAAACAATGCTTAATGCTTTCTCTATCAGGAAGCAAATGATTTTGCAACCTCATCATAATGTGGAAGCAAGGTGCTCAACAAATGAGCACAAAAAATGTATAAATATAGTTAAATGAAACACCTGAGATCAAATTCACAGCTAGTTTTCTGTACCTCATGTTATTTGGCAGAAAATTTGAATTTTCGATTTTTCAAAAAAATTAAAAAAGTTGTTATGCCAATCTTGTAGGGCTTTAAGAAAGCAAAGTTTTTCTTCTCTTGATTTTTTTTTTTCATATTGTGCGTTGTTTAGCATAAAATTTTCATTTTTTTTTAAATTTGGAAAATGTTATAAGTCTGATAATTTTCTCTTCGTTGGAAAAAATTCATAAGAATAAATTGCTAACCTTTTTGAGTACTGCGAATTAGTACACAGAATTTTGAAATCTTAAAAAAAAGTGGTTTCAAAAATTTTAATAATGCTCTAACTTTTTGGATTTTCGTCCAAAATGACTGGCTAATGAACTTGTCCTTTCTTTGTATGCCTTAAACAAGTGTGCCAAAGCGCAATCCAATCTGATAATTCTTTCGAATGTTATCGTATCTACAGACGACAGACAGACAGACGTGATTTTTCACGTAAAACCAATACCTTCTTATATGACGAGAATGTAAAAATGAGAGGCAGACACATAAAAAACATTCCTTCTAATTCGCTGTGCAATTCTCAGCCATAATGTTCAATTTAAATATGTTACCATTGGGTACAAATTTTGACTATGTCTTTAAGACATCGTTACGACGTCTTTGCGACATCTTATGTCTATGTCGTTAAGATGTCCTACGAATATCGTAAATCATTAAATGGACATAGGATGTCATATAAAGATGTTGTGCCGTTTAGGAAGATATTCAAACTGAATATATAGATATTACGGTTATTTTTTACCGTTGCTCAAAGTCATTGCTTGAAGTTGTTATTGGCCGTTGCTAAGGGTTGTTATTGACTGTTACTAACGGATGTTGTTGAGGGTTGTCAGAGGTTGTTATTTTCCGCTGCCAAGGGTTATTATTGTCTCGGCTAGGGGCTGTTACTGGCAGTTCTTAGGAGATATTATTGATTGTTACTAAGGGATGTTATTGATCATTGCAGATCGTCGTTGTTAGGGGTTGATTTTAAACTATGATAAGGATTTTTATTGGCCGTTGCTAAGGGTTGTTAATGACGGTTTCTAGGAACTGTTACTGTTCATATGCCAAGGGTTGTTATTGACCGTTGTTAAGGGTCGTTCATAGTGGTTATGTTATTGGCCGTTGTTAAGATTTGTTGTTAGGAGTTGTTATGAGCCGTTGTTAGGGGATGTTATTGGCGATTACTAGAGGCTTTTATCATCCAGCTGCCAAGGGTTATTACTGAACGTCATTCATAGTGGTTGTTATTGGGGGATGTTATTGCTAGGGGATGTAATTGACCGTCGCTAGAGGTTGTAGACCATTGTTAGGATTATTATTGGCCGTTGACAATTTTATTGACCGTTTCTAAGAAATGTTATTGAGGAAAATGAGGGGCTGAATTTTATATATATAT
>JAUESH010000033.1:5727891-5739272 GCA_032275165.1 Synergus magnus
AGTATGAGAGGTAATCCCCTTGGACAGTACGGGAGGGAGACAACGTGAGAGGGGACAAGATGAGAGGGATTACTGTAGTTCCCATGCGATTTTAGTGGGAAACAGTTTATTCTAGTTAAAAGTAATGACTTCACTTTACACGCAGCCAGAATTGGCGATTAGAGGCATACGTTAGAGAGAAAGAGAGAGATAGAGAGAGAGAGAGAGTAATTTGTGAGAGAAGAAAATAATATTTCATCAAAAGTGAAGAAATAAGACCAAAGCTAGCACGTTTTCTGGTTTCAAATGTTTTCTCTCAATTATTCAATTATTCAATTATTGCGTATCGTATTGTCAGGCTGCTGAGTAAATCAAGCGTGCGTTTAATGTACACGATTTTGTACAATACAGATTTAAAATTTCCCGCGTCACCTGTATTGGCCAAGAAGGAAAAAAGCGTTACGATTTTCGATATATTTCGACTTTGATTCTTATCATCTTCTTAGAATAATAAAATGATGATAACTCTGTTAGCTTCGGTCTTGAAAGTGTAAACTTAATTACCAGAATACCCAATCACAGTGGGTAGAAAAAACTGTGTAGGATTCGATCAAAAGAGAGTGGTTGACAAGTTGAGCAGTTGATTAGGTGACAAATTGATGAGATTCATGATTGTAAACCAACTACCCTCTTTTGATTTGAAATCTTGTTGAACTGTAGGGTTTTGCAATATGTTGTTGTTGTGTTTTACCTTTCATTAACTAGCTTGTCAGTGAAGGGGTTTCGTGGTTGTCGCTTCATAATATCGCTCTCTGCCTCCTCGTAGGCAAGTGAGATGGCGGGTACCTGATATCATATTCATGAAAAACTCAATGCAAATGTTCAATAATAGAAATCAAATCATTTCAGTATGACCTCGCTGCGAGAATCCCGATTTTATTATTTTATTATAAAACCAAAAGAGAAGACCTCAATATTTTTTAGAAATCTGCTATCTCAGTGTAATGAATTTCGCTCTAATTAGAGTTGAGTGACAGACTGTTAGAAAAATTTTGCGTGAAATTTAATATACTTAATGTATATGCAAATGACTTTACACATACATTTTAATGAAATTTCATAAATTTACATTTTATATGAAAAGCTATACCTACGTTTGTATATTAAACTTAATAAATGTACATTAAAAATAATGTACGTGTATTAAATTTAATATAAATACTGTAGATTTTCATTTACAAATGTATATGAAGTCATTTGCATACACATTATATTAAACATAAAGATTTTTCTAACAGTGCATGTAACATATTATAAATTATAAATACACAATTAACGTTTAATATATGGACAACCATTTTTCATAATTTACTTGGCGAACGTTAATTTCATTAATATGGAGTTTAAAATTTTTCTGCTCATTTTAAAGGTAAATTTCCATAAAATCACAACAACTTATCAGCATGATTATACAATTTCTTCCTTGTTTGGTGCAAGAATTTACATTTGGAACAAAATTGTTTGAAAAAGTCAGTCATCTCGAGACGCATGAATATTCCCCAAATTTCACTTGACATAATTTTCATTTAACCGAAAATTAAATAACCGAATAGCCGTTTGGCATAAATTTTATTTATTTGAATTTTCAATTGACATAAGTTGTATTTGTTCTAACTGCCATTTATCATAATTTCTATTTTACCGAATTTACATATACCATAATATTTGTGTGTTCTAATTTTCATCTAATCCAATTTCTATTTTTTCAAAATATTACTTGTTATAATTATTATTTGTCCTAATTCTCACATTACATAATTTTTTATTGTGTTCGAAGTGTCATTTTTCATAATGTTTTTGAGCCATAATTTCCGTTTATGGGGCATTATTTCTCAAGTGTACCCCTAATTTGCATGTAACCTAACTTTTACTTTTCCGAATTGCTATTTTATATAATTTTTAATTGTCCTAATTTTCATTTAACCTAGTTTTTATTTTTCCTAATATTCATGTAGCCTAATTTTGATTTCTCCGAATTTCTATTCATCATAGTTACCACTTATCCAAATGTCAATATGATCTAATTGGTATTTCACCGAATATTTGCCATAATTGTTATCTTCTATAAATTTCATTCAACCTAATGTCTGTATTTCCAAATGTCCACGTGCGATAATTTCCATGAAACAGAATTTCTATCTGTCCTCAACAATTTCCGGTCAGTTTTGAAGTCGCTGTTTCCCATCTATATGAATTTTGTCTGGTCGGTAAATCAAGTGAAGATGGCGCTGTAAATCACTTATTAGCCCATAAAATAAAGTAGGCGCTTAATTTAAATGAAGTTTTATATAATGAGATGAGAGAAACCTTTGCAACTGTGCGAATGCAAGCAGTAAAAATATAAATTATTTTTAATGTAGATAATGTAGCAATAGATCGGATTTTTTCAGCATCAATCAATCGGTTCTTCTTGATTAGAGAAAAATTTATTAGTGGAATTCAATCTTGAAAAATTAACATTGTAAAAATTGTTGTAATAATATAATAGTAAAGATACATTTTTGGAATATTGTTTGCATAATCTTTAGTACATTAAAGGTAAAGAAAATTGTTAAATATTTTACGAAATGCATTCCTAAAAAGTGTGTTGTCAATTTACACTTTCCATTCCATGAAATTATCTACATTAACTTTTAATAATAATTACTTTTTGCGTCGAGGTCTTATCCATAATTTACTTGCACTTTCTGGAAGTGGAACCTAATCGGTCCTGTGCCTTTATTGTGCATCGTTGTGAAGTGACATTTATAAGTGAAGCGCCTGGGGTCATAAGAGCCCCACACGGAGAGACCCAAACACCAATGATTGGTGTTTGCTGAAAAAAAATCGCGAAACACGACTGAACGCTGCGTACGCACCATTCATTAGTGTTTCGCGCAATGGCCAGTGGTGCGAAATACTAATGATTCGTGCGTAAACAGCGTTCACTGATGTTAAGACGCTTTTTTACGACAAACATGAATGAGTCGCGTTTGTCGCAGGAATCATTGGTGTTTGGGTTTCTCCGTGCAGAGGCCCTTATACGTATAAATTTGGTGGACGTGAGTCAATTTCAACTTTTTGTTTAAAAACAATGTATTGCATGTATAATTAAATAATCATACAGTATATGGACTAAAGCGTGCAAGGTGCGCTTTCTGCTCAAGATCTGGATAAAAAAATTAATGTATTCTGTCAAACATACCACCGACCTATATGCGAAGAACACCGAACGACTCTCTCTAAAAATTGCTTTCCTGATGATTAGGTGAGGTCATTTTTGTACTGAAACTGTTTTTTCATTATTAATCTTTCATTAATTAATAAAAACATTAACATTTATTCTTTTTAAAAAATTGTTTTATTTTCTTTTCCTTCAATTTTATGAAATTTTAGTTTTACAAAATTTTTTTAATTCAAACTCGAAAAGAATTATACTTTTTCAAAAGAATGAAATGGTGAGCATTGCAGCTTGATAGTACATAAAGTTCTCTGCAAAACCCTCTTTGAAATTTTCAAATCGAATAAGTAGGAAAAAGAAAGAGCTAATATTTTTTTTTAAAAAAAAAGGTCATTTTTTCGTTTTTTTTTTTTAATTTTTTGATGTTTAAACAATTTTTTTTTACTAATTTAAATATAATTAAATAAACTTTAATATACATAATTCTCTTCGCTATTAAAAAACGAAGAGATTCGTCCATATTAAAGTCATTTAACTGCTGATAGATAGGATTTAGTACAAAGGGATGACATTGGGGTCATATACGCCTCAGAGGCTCCTTAGAGGTAAGAAAAATTGACGGGCCCTGTCTAGGGTTAATAATAATTTATATTTTTACTGCTTGCATTTACATAGTTGCAAAGGTTTCTCTCATCCCATCATATAAAACCTCATTTAAATTTAGCGCTTACTTTATTTTCATGTGCTAAGAAGTGATTTACATAGTGTTCTAAAGTTCTCGATAATTTATGTTTAGTCCTTTTCTTTCCTATAGCGCCATCTTTATCTAGAAAAAGATGTCGTTATAGGAAAGAAAAGGACAAAATATAAATTACCGAGAACTTTTGAACACCAGATTTACAGCGTCATCTTCACTTGACTTACCGACCAGACAAAATTCATATAGATGGGAAACAACGACTTCAAAACTGACCGGAAATCGTTTAGGACAGATGGAAATTCTGTTGCGTGGAAATTATGGCACGTGGACATTCGGAAATATAGACATTAGGTTGAATGAAAATAACAATCATGACAAGCTGTAATTCGGTGAAATAACAATTAGATCATATTGACATTTGGATAAGTGGTAATTATGATAAATAGAAATTCGAAGAAATAAAAATTAGCCTATATGAATATTAGGATAAATAAAAATTAAGTTAAATGAAAATTAGGAAATTGTGCAATTGGAATTAAAAAATTTTGAATTAGAAAATGTTTCAAGTCTAATATTCAATTCAATTCAATTGCCACCCTTCAATTATAATTTTATTATAATTTTCAAAGGAATGTAGCGCTTAATAAAGTTACTTGTCCATAATTTAGATAATATTTTGTATGCTAAATTGACACTAAATAGATCAAAATTCGTTATACCGAGATGTGAGATTCTTAAAAAAATATGATCCCAACTTGGTTCAGGCAAAAATTAATTAAGCAATCAGTCAGGTTTGACCGTACGGTGGAGAGCATATTTCCACTATCAATTTTTGCGGAATTCTTGCAACGATTATGGTTACTTCTATCAATGGAAAATAAGCGAATCAATAAAAAAAGAAGGATGTAGTAGATGGGGTGGAAAGGATGTCAAGAGGCAGTAAAATGATCGGTGAAGTGACAATTTGGGAAATGTGGTTCTTTGGTTTGATAAGTGATAAGTGATTACTGAAAAAAGTACAGATTACTTAAAATAAATTAGTATCTGGTTCTCTTGCAGCGTCTGCAATTTAAAATGTTAAAAGACTTAAAATTAAGAAAAGTATTAATAGATCGTAGAGCAACTGGAGTCGGGTATTGAAACGAGTAATGTGCATGTATAAGTAACTAATATAGTTTATAGCGATACTGCTAGTACGGGAGCTTCTTCTGGCGATCAGCTAGAAAGTTGAAAGCAAGGAGGCGTAATGGGTTCGACTGTACATGATGTGGACACAACAGGATCACTGGCGGCTATAAATTGAGCTAATATCAAAATCGATGAACCTTTCATTCACGAGATTATCGTGATATGGATCTCGAGGCCTCCTCTTCATTATATCCGACTCCGCATGCTCGTATGCCAAGGATATGGCCGGTATCTGATAATCAGCGATCCACATTTCAAGAGACAGATTTGAGAATCTTATTCGGTTTGAAACAATAACCTTTCATTATATAAAATAGCAGCTAAAAGGGTATTAGTTTAGAGAACCTGTCGATGAAATTGAATTTAAAATTGAAAAATTGAAAATTTCCATTCTTTTCTGCAAGTCTATCAAATTTAAAGATTGGTGAATAAATTTGCTGAATATTAGGAGCCGATTGCAGTGAACTTGAATGTTACTCACCATGTCTGTTCCCAAATCAATGCAAAGAATTGTAACAGTGCCAAGGGGCAAAGGAATGTCGCAGAGGATGAAAGCCAGGAAAGGTGAGATCTCGGGGATATTCGAAGTCAAGGTGTAGGCGATGGATTTTTTCAGATTGTCGAAGATCAGTCGGCCCTCTTCGACTCCAGTGACGATTGAAGCGAAGTTGTCGTCGAGCAAGATCATATCGGCTGCCTGCTTGGAGACGTCCGATCCAGCGATACCCATGGCTACACCAATGTCCGCTTTTTTCAGGGCAGGCGAATCGTTTACACCATCACCTGCAATGACAAAATATATATAGAAATTTGGAATATCAGTTTAATGTACGATTGTACAATTACGTCCATAGAAGACTCTTCTCGAAAACTTATTCTTGGAATGAAAATGTTGAGTGTACCTGTCACAGCAACGATGGCACCCATTCGCTGACAACCTTCGACGATGATCAGTTTTTGTTGAGGCGAAGTACGAGCGAACACAATTTCGGTGTGGTATCTGAGAATCTCGTCTATTGCATCGGGTCCCAGTTCTCTCAGTTCAGTTCCATGGACGACCGCGGCCTTGGCCTCTCGAGGGTTCACCTCGGACACGGGAATGTTCAACCGCTGGGCGATGTCCTCAACGGTTTCGTTGCCTTAAAAAGAACCAAAATTCAAATATAGAAAGACAATTAAAAAATTCCATATAAAAATATAGGTTGCCATTTTGAATTTTATATTTTTTAGTTCAGATGCGGGTTCAGCGACCTCAAGAATCTCTTACAACCAACTTTCATGATAATTCTATCATTTTTGCTTCCTCATAGAGAAAGCTTTGTAGTGGTGACAAAATCCAGTTTCCAAAAAAAGTTTTTTCTGAACATATTTCAAGGGGAATATATCCAATAAAATGTCCTAATAAATTTTCCAGATGTGTGTGTGTGTGTATTTCACGCTCCTTAACGATCCCGCATTATCCCGAGAACGTGTACAGATAAATTCATAAAATTTCGCAGACTTATTCCACTCTATACCAAGTTGAATCTTATATAAGGGTTTAACGAAATATTTAATTTTAGAAGTTTATTGGCACTTTTATAATTTTTGTAAAATTGATTTTTCAACTATAAGTCCTTAAATAATGAAATTTCAAAGCTGATGTACGGAAAATAAAGATTCCTTATGTCGAGACGAATCAATTGACCTATATGATTAATTCATTTAATTTAAAAGTAAGGAAGTTATGGGTATTTATAATTTTGAAAATTTTCGTTTTCATCTGTAAGTCTTTAAATTATCAAAATTCAAAGCTGATGTAAGAAAGTTAAAAGGTTTCTTGTGTCGTAAAAAATCAAATAATCTAATATTAATACGTACATTTTATTAAAAAATATTAATGATGTCAAATTTTTTTACTGAAATAGTATAAAAAATTTATTTTTTGAGGTTGAATAATGGAATATCTATTTTAAAAGGCAATAAGAACATAGATTAGTTTATAATAATTAGAACTGAATTTTATTGAAGACTAAGAAAATCACTGCTTTAGAAATTCGCGTCGCGTGAGCAGTGAGCACAGTTAATTTTTGTCATCATAATTATTGAGAATAATATTGCAATAACTAAAAGATTAATAATATTAATGCATATCTGTATTATTTAACATTAGGGATTAATTAATTACTTAATTCTTCCTCTATGAGGAAGCAAAGTGTTCATTCAATGAGTACAAAAGTTCATACTTCACAGCTAGTTTGAAATAGTGACCTGACATTTAGGGGCTTCTACTTTTAATTTCTTCATTGTAATACTATGTTTGGAAAAAGCGACCTTAAAAATCTTTTAAAACCAACTTTCATGATAATTTTATAATTTTTTTATTAAATGACCTATCATTTTGGGTCCGTACTTTTGAATTTTGTATTTTCGAGTCCAGATTCAGATTCAGATTCAGTAATTTCAAAAACCTTTTTTAATCAACTTTCATGATAATTTTATGATTATTTTTAAAAATATCCTGCTAATTAGGGTTTACCATTTTGAATTTTGTATTTTTGAGTCCAAGTTTGTATTCAGCAACCTGAAAAACCATCTATATAACCGAATTCCATTCACATATTCTATATATATATGTATATATGACTTTTGGCCGTTTTTTACGATTCTGCCCCATTTTGAACTTATCCAAAAAAACTCAAGGTGCATTCCAAAGAATTGTGGATTAAATAAAAGAATTCAAGGTGAATTTTAGGTCAATTCCAATTGAATTTAGCTAGATTTAAAATTTTGAACTGGATTTTAGTGACGAATAAGAAGCTCGTCTTGAATGAGGTTAAAAGTCGTGGATGGAAAAAGGTCGTCGCACTAAGAAAGAGAAAAAGACAAAGAAGAATAGAAAAACATACCTTCGGAGATGATGCCGACGGATTTGGCAATGGCTTTGGCAGTGATTGGATGATCACCAGTAACCATAATGACTTTGATACCGGCGGAACGACATTTCGCTACCGCGTCCGGCACCGCAGCTCTGGGTGGGTCAATCATTGACATTAGTCCCACGAAACGGAGTCCACTAGTTGGGAAGTTAGGATCGTCGCAATTGAACTTGAAACCAAGTGGGAACTTGTCAGATGGTAGTACGTAGTCACAGAAACCAAGTACACGCTCGCCAAGACCGCCGAGTTCGAGGTAGGCGTTGTTGAATGCCTCCTTCATCTCTTCGTCAAGAACTTTCTCTTTACCGCTGATAAAGATGGTCGAGCAGCGATCTAAGATCCTTTCTGGGGCACCCTTCATGACCAACAAATGACGAGGATCGTTTGGATCATCTGGTTCGTGAATGGATACTTGATATTTGTTCGTTGAGTTGAACGGTACTTCGCAGACTTTCTTGTTGCGCTTGCGGATTCCCATGACATCGCCGAGGGCAAGCTCCATACACTTGAGCAAAGCCGCCTCGGAAGCGTCACCATTAACTTCTTTTTTCAGGATGGGAATACCTTCTTGTCCAGGCTTGAACTCAGCTCGATTGCAGAGCGTAGCGATCTTAGCCAAAGCCTTAAATCCAGGACTTGTCCTGTCATATTGCACTCCAGATTGATCTTCTGTTGTGTCGGCTTCGATGATCTGGTTATCAAACCACATGTGAGCGACGGTCATTCTGTTTTGGGTTAGGGTGCCCGTCTTGTCTGAGCAGATGGTTGATGTGGAACCTAATGTCTCGACAGCCTCGAGGTTCTTTACGAGACAATTCTTTGACGCCATTCTCTTGGCGGTGAGGGTTAGACACACAGTGACGGTAGCCAGCAAACCCTCTGGCACGTTAGCTACAATAATACCGATCAGGAAGATAACGGCGTCGAGCCAATGGTAACCCAAGATGAAGGCTATCACGAAGAAGGTTACGCCGAGGAATACTGCTACGCCGGTAATCAAGTGAATAAAGTGGTGGATTTCCTTGGCGATCGGAGTCTCTCCGGTATCAAGGCCGGATGCAAGACCAGCAATTCTTCCCATCACTGTCTGGTCGCCACAGCAGATCACGACACCTTTCGCGGTGCCTTCCACTGCGTTCGTCGAGAAGAACGCCAAGTTCTTTGTTTCCAACGGATTCTCATTCGTGAATTCCGGCGATCTCGATTGTGGCTCCGACTCTCCTGTCAAGGAACTATTGTCTACCTGCAATTACAATAAAACAATTAATAAAATAATCCTAGGGACAAATTGAAAATAATGCTAAATATGCGCGGTCTAAAATTAAATTAGGGTTACTACACATTACGAGTATTGCATTTGAGCAAGATGAGCGAGAAACTAGCAGAAAAACTGAGATTATCAATCCAACTGCGTGAACTTCTCATCTCAATGAATGCTTGCGCAGGTATATTCAAATTGCGAAAATCAAATAGAAAATTAATCAGAATAGCTAAAAACTATTACGAAAAATGCGTACGGTATTACATTTTATTTTTAACGGGAAGTTTAGTCTCATTTGAGAACGAGATAAAACGAGGAGTTAGAGAAAACAGAAATAACAAAAGAAGACTTCAGCAAAATTGAGCGCATTTCACGATCTTCTCTTCTTGTTGTGCAACACTTTTTTCTTTCTAAGTTGCTTAAATGTAGCTTTTAAATAATAAAAAATAAGATGTCTGTATAGAAGGTATTTCATATATGTAAAAATCCAAAAGGATGTACATGTGAGAAAAATACAATACAATACTAAACCGCACCGAGTTTTTTATTTTAGTATTCTTTCATTTTTAAACAAAGATAATTAATTGAATTGCATATTAAATATGTATAATTAAGAAACAAAAATTATGACTTGAAGAAAATAAAAAAAAAAATTATTATCTAATCTAAAAAAGTTGAATCCCTTTGAATCTTTCTGAACTTTGAAAGGTGCAAAATCTGGATTCAATGGGCATTCCACACTCCAATTCAGTTTAATTTTTTTGAATATTTTTTTGTTTACCAGGGAATGTGTCAGCTTTAATTTGGTACACTCGAACCCCCAATCGTGAGGCCCCGATTTTTGTTTTCTTAAAAATTGCGTCAGTCGCATATTAGTGTGAGGGAAACTGAGGTTTCGAGAGAGAGATAGAGAGAGAAGTATACTTTTATCCCTTTTACTCTCATTATGACGCAACGCAAAACACAATCATAGGACGCCTGCCTAAGTCTAATCGAATTAGAGGGACAACCGTAAGGCATCACGATTCGGGGTCCAAGGGTATGTACATTGTACATAATACTTTCCCACTTTTTAAATAATTTTTCTATTCACTTGACCCTAGTCTCTCTCCATATATAGAATTAAAGATTTAAATAATCGAATACCTTGAAGCCTCGAGATTCGATGATCCTAATATCAGCTGGGATTCTGTCACCGAACTTGACCTCGACGACATCACCCAGCACAATGTCTTCTGCCCTCAAAGTGAGCTTCTCGCCTTCCCTAATTACTGTGGCGAATTGTGGAACCATGTTCTTGAATGACTCCATGATCTTACTGGACTTACTCTCCTGATAATACGAGAAGATACCAGTGACTATCACGACGGCCGAAAGGACGATACCCAGGTAAAGATTGTCGTCGTTCGGGTCCTCGCTTGTCGAGGCCTGGATCGAATACGCGATAAAACAGAGAATCGCACCGATCCATAAAAGCATGGCGAAACCTCCGAAGAGATTCTTGCAAAACTTGACCCATTCAGGCGTCTGCTTGGGTGGCGTGAGGGCATTGGGTCCGTCCCTTTCCAGATTTTCCTTCGCTTTTGCATGGCTAAGGCCCTGAAATATAAATCAAAATATTGAATATTCATAATTCAATAATAGCACAGCAGCAAATTAAATTATAGTTCGTCAACCTGTGGTACGCCGTACTCATAAAGTACGCGACAACTTCAGCGGTTATCGCATACCCCTGGGGATACTGCGATGACTTTTGAGTTTCGTTCGTTTTTTTTTTTTTTTTTTACATTTTTCATACAATATTTATTTAAGGTCACCGTTGAAATTGTAATGTCAACCAAACAATAGGTTAGTGCAATCAAAGTAATATGAGTAAGAAAATTAAATTGGAGACAGGAATGGTCACCAAAAAATAAATCGTAAATACGATGAATCGTACCACCCTACTGAAAATTCCTATATAGGTTCCTATATGTTTTACCTATGGGTACCACCTACAGAAAATGACATAGGAACTATATAGTAACCTATATAAGTTCCCGGTAAGAAGGCTTGAATAGAATAGGATTGAAAATTTCAATTCCTGTTGAATACCTGATTTTCCCTCCGTTCTCA
>JAUESH010000033.1:5758533-5769325 GCA_032275165.1 Synergus magnus
CTGGCTACGACCCCCTACTCATTTCACACGGACATAGACCTGTAATTGTGTGCGCGTGGTCGTCGTTTCCAATCTGAACACACTGATCTATATCTCCTCTTCTACTGTTCCCTTTTAAGCAATGTCCAGCCCTACTCTGCCCCGCCGTTTTCATTTATAAATATTACTGTACTAGGGAAATTATTTTAAAGGGAAATTTTTGTGAAGGAAAATCATTATAAAAAAGGATATCATTGTAAGGGAAAATTATTGTAAAGGGAAATCTTTGCAAAGGGAAATCATTGTGAAGGGAAATCATTCTAAAAGGATATCATTGTAAAGGAAAATCATTGTGAAGGGAAATCACTCTAAAAGGATATCATTGCAAAGGGAAATCATTGTGAAGGGAAATCATTCTAAAAGGAAATCATTGTAAAGAGAAATCATTGTAAAAGGATATCATTGTAAAGGGAAATTAATATAAAGAAAAATCATTGTAAAGGGTAATTATTATAAGAGGAAATCATTGTAAAGGGAAATCTTTGCAAAGGGAAATTATTATAAAGAGGTCATTGTAAAGGAAAGTCATTGAAAAGGGAAATCATTGTAAAGGGTAATTATTATAAGAGGAAATCATTGTAAAGGGAAATCTTTGCTAAGGGAAATCATTATAAAGAGGTAATTGTAAAGGAAAGTCATTGAAAAGGGAAATCATTGTAAAGGGAAATTATTAACCTCCAGGGTGATGTGAAAAAGAGCATACAAATTTATTTTAAGTACAATTTCAAATATCACTGAATTAGAAACGGCGGGGGAGAGTAAGGCTGAACATTGGTTGACGAGATTATTAAAAAGGGACACTATCTGAGACCTCTTCCAGGTCGGGAGCGAAAAGTCAATCGTCCCTTTTTTTTAGTTTTAATAAAATAATGGATTTGATATTATTTGGATCGATGTTATCTGGCTCAATGTCTTTTGATCTTTTTAAGTAACCAACATTCCTGAATTCGTTTGTATATCTATATGAATTAGTTATTGACTTTTGCTCTTGAAATATTCACTTCTTGTTTATTGACATTTAGAAGTTGAATTCGATCTAATAAAAGAATTATAAAGCTAAATATAAACTCTACAGATATAGTCAACCCTAAGAAAAGTTTGTTGTCCGATCAGAGTGCAATACAAAGCCACATGGGCCAATGACCGGCGATGACAGGGAAAACGTTGTATCATCCGAAGACTTACAAACGCCCTAAGCTATAAGCGGAAGTCTTTGAATGCGGCAATTAAAGTAGACGGATTTCTTCGGTCTGGCTATGTTTTTAACACAAATTTGAAAATTGTACTTAACTTCAAAAAATTCTTTTATATTAGTGAACAAATATTCCAATATATCAAATAAATGGTTTATTAAATTTATTTGCAAATGAGAAAACTTTTAAAGTTCTTTCCAGTGCCCGGAATTTTCAATAACTGATGAAGTATTTCTTATAAAAATGACGTATAAATTAAAACTGACCGGTGGAAACGACGAGGAATATGGCAGGAAATTTCAAGTAGAGATAAAACAGTGGAAACGAAAGGGTGCTCGATCAAATCAATCGATACCTAGAATCTCAGCCGATGCATGCCAGTAGTTAGGAAGAAATGTATAATCGAGACAGAAATGGAAGCTTTATCGCACGATTCGAAATATCAGATGAATTATAAATAGGTTACGATCGATAAGCGCCCCAGAACAGACATGCCTATGGCGCCATCTAGTCTGCCTGCCATATCTATCTAGTCTGCTCTGACCCTAAACGTAAATTGTAAATGATCCAGTTCGCATTTTTTCTTTAAATTATCCTTTGAAACTAAAACAGTCATTAATCGAAAATTCGCATTCAAAATTTTTGAACAATCATTTATTCCAGAAAAGAAAAGAATTATTTCTATATTGCCTTTCGAAATAAAAGCAGGCACTAAAGAAAAAATTTGGGCGAAGAATAGTATTATTTTACAAAAACATATCACTTTTGCCATTTTTTGTAAAATTTCACTGCATGCTAAATTGTTGCACAATAATTAGTTTTAGCAAACAAAAATCTGCTACAATTTTAAGGAAAAATGTTTTGCTTGTATATTCTAAGAAAGAATAAATAAAAGATTTATTAATTTTCAGGAAGGGGTCTAGGAAGACTAAATCGGCAATAGTGTGTAACGAAGAAATTTGAATGAATGGAAAACGTCGCGTCGGTGCGGTATGAGCTGTAAGGGCCTCTTAAAAGGATCGACCTTTTCAATTGTCGCGTGTCCTTGGATCTCATCGTCATTGTCGGTCACGAATTGGTACGACTGTTTACTATTTAATTAATCCATCAGAATAATTTCTCACAGCAGGTGAGTTACAAGAAAACCGTCCTATTACAGGATTAAAGTATCTTAATACATGTTGTATTAATTACCCATTTTTGTCATTTAATTTTTCAATTTTTAATACAGTCCAGTGTTAAATGAAAAATAGGTTTTCAAAATTTAATTTTTGGTATTCAAAGCCTTTTTTCTATTTAATAATTCCAACTAAAAATAAATGAAAACACTAAGTTGAGAGATCTATCCTAAAATATGAGTGTTATTATTTCTCGATTTCAATTCCTGAATTTATAGCGATCCATTTCCTATAAAATAAAGCGATCTAAAATTTGAAAATTTTTCTAAAAACTACTTCGATTTAAGAGGCCATTCAAGTATTGCGTAACGTCTTTGGGGGGGGGGGGTCAACTTTGGAGTTACATGGTTAGGGGCTCAAGATGTTCATAAAAATATATAACATTTTGGCAACGACCTATAAAAAGTTCTAAGATATATACAAACGATTTTTTTCTGATTCACAAGATTTTAACCTTTGTAAAACTCGGAAAAAGGTGCGAAAAAAGTGAATCAATGAAATTTTAGAAAGACCCAAAAATTTTCCTCTTTTTTTAAAGTATTACCACATCAGACAAGAAATTTCAAAACAATATGCTTTCAAATTTAAAGAATGTATAACGCAGAAAGTAACTTCCAAGGAATTATAACTTGCCTAAATATAAAAACAGTAGCAGGAAAATTCTACAAATACCCCACTTCCTAAATTTTCACTACTTCATATAAAAAAATCTTTAAGTAATCTAAATAATAAAAATATTCTTGATCTTGATTTGGTAAAGCTCAAATACCGAGAAAATGATCTGCACTTAATTTACTACTAATGAGTTAATAATATGTTTAGAGGAAGTAGTTAAAATTGAAACAAAGATTTAATTACGTGTACTAAACATTCAAATTAATATATTTTCATTTCAAGAAACATTGAGTGATTTACAGCTTAGCAAAATAGTCTAAAAATTTGTTTTCAAAGTTACGACTTTCAACCAAAAATTATGAAAAAAATAGATAACTTACATGTAGGTCGGAAAGGCCAGAATTAGTGTAAATAATGAAATATGGAATTATTTAGAGCTTAATTGTCACTAAACAAAATTTCGCCGTCAAAAATTTTTCCCGGACTGGGAATTGAACCCAGAACTCTTCTCTTACCAACTGGGCTGCGCATAGAATTTAGAATCGTTCTTCAAGACCACAACCTTTATTTTCGAATCAATTTAAAAACATTTTTGTCTGTGCAACAATTATTCAAAAACGTTATAATGACTACTTTCAACCTGAAAGATTTGAGTTGTTTCTCCATCAGTAAATTATAATCGACTAAATGAAATAATGAGTGGTAAAGAAATTAAATAAATTAAGCGAATGTGCAAGAGGAAGAGATAGACTCAAGGAGTTGATTCCACAATCCAGAGTGAATTGCTGCTCGATAAAAACACATCATTGGACTTCAATCCACTCACGAAAATAAATTTCCAACATAGATTCTTCAATAGTTATTTCAAATTTCGACTAAATTCCGAGTATTCGAACAAATCCTACTTTCGAATTTGAAACGGTATATTCCACTAAGAAAAGTAGACCTTCCTCGACAAAAGCTTTGCAGCTGGTAGCTTCCGCATGCGCAGTAGCTTTCTCTAATAATCACTAAACCACCCCTTATCCTTTAGGATAATATCTCTATATATCCACATTGTATTAAATTCGACGAGGAGAAAGTAGAAAAGAAAAAGTATCGAACGTTTATCCATTACAGACTGAATCCATAAGGAAAAAGTAAATCGATCAGCGATGATTGGCCGAACGTACGCGGTACGTCCTTGAGCTTCTTTGCCTCTCCCGGCAACTAAGAGAAGCTAAGGGCGAAGCCCTCTCTAAAAGAGAGCCTCAAGGATTTTTTGCTGACGCAAATTGACAAAATTCACTCCAGAAAAAGTTTGATTAGGAAACAGTCGTCTTTGGGACGTCCTAATGATGTCTTTAAGACTTTCATGTCACTCCAATTGATGTTTTGTGAACATCTTATGTCCTAAAGACGTTCTTAAGACATAAGACGTCCACAGGACATCAATTGGACTGATATGGCCGTCACAAAGAAATAAATGTCCCTTCCCAATGGACACGGGGGCACGAATCGTCTTTCGGATTTCCTTAAGATTTCCTTAACGTTCCCAAAGCCAACTATGTCTTCTGTGGCCACTAGTTACCATCTTCTCCAGAGTTTTCACCAATCCCAGAGACTCGTTCTTCTAAGTCCAATTCTAAGTTAATTATATGATTTCTTTGGTATCGAAAGAGAGTTGCCGACACTAAGATCACTACAGAACCCTTCGATTATGTGTGCTGAGGGGGCGAAAAGAGAGTGCGTGAGAGAATGAGAAGGGGGAGAGGGAGAGGGATTGGTCGCGAGAGGAGAGAGATATGGACTTGTTCCAACCCTCGGAGCCCTCCAACTCTCTTTCTCTCTCATTCTTTCACCCTTTCTCTTCCGCCTCTCTTCTTCTTCCTCTAGAACCACCCCCTCTCGCCAGAACGCCATTGATCTTCAGCCAAGGTGTCGATGATATGCCACTTGAAGATAGCAATAGCAACGAAATGAAAATTACAGGAGAACTAATATCATGTAGAAATGATGGAGGCGAATATGTAATCGCCAGACAGGTTGTGCTCACGCGAAGTTTGTAAAGCACGTGATCGATCCGTCAGAGCCGGAACCCAAAAGCCGCTCTTGGCTAGTTGGTACTCCGCAAAAAATCCTCATGAAGAATCACTGGTGTCACTACTCTAGATGGGCAGCCCAGGCACCGGTCAACGGATCACATTTTATTATCTTTTATTATTTCACTCTAGTTGTCCCTCTTCGCTCAACACCAAGGCGCTTCCCTCCCACAGACTTCTCTTGTCATATCTGGCACGAACTAGAACAGCATTGGCACTCTAACGCGATCTCAAACTGCACATTATTCGCCGCACTGTACAAACCTCCGATGATCGATAACTCAGAAGAACTCTGCTCTCTCTCTCTTTCTCTCTCTCTCCCTCTCGCTCTCATTCTATCTATCTATCTATCTATCTATCTATCCATCTATCTAACTATCTATCTATCTATCTCACTCTATCTCTCTCATTATCATATTTTCTCTCGAATTCTCACCACTCTTCAATCACACGTAAATTAACATTCTCTTGACCTTTCTTTCGACAACGAGCAGACAATGGGCAGAGATAAAAGGGTTATTTTTGATAAGGGTTTAGGGAAAGATTGGGGCGGGGTTTTAAGGGACAAGGAGGCTAGCGGTGCACAAACCTTGTCACCCATGGCTGCGGCGAGCGGTGTTCGATGTGAGAGAAGGTAACAGCGCGGCTTCGGGTGGACCAGAGACTGACTGTCGTTTTCTGTCGTGTAGGACCGCCGACATCATCGACCCGTCCTCCCCACTCTTGAAATCGACAACCCCCACTAGCTTCCACCAGTGAATCGCGACGTGCTCGTGCGCTTCCCCCTTCCTCAACCCGCGGAAGTGCATATCGGGCATATCGTGCATATGTACTTCCAACAACCTCTTACTCCCACCTCTGACTTGACGCCGCACCCGAAACCCGAAGCTTCGCGCAAGCTCGGCGAAGCGCCAGTGCGCATGCCGCGGATCTCTAGCGAATCTGCGAGAGCACTATGAGTTCACGGGGTGAAAACTTAAAGGGCTGAAAGCTACGAGCGACAAACAGATCTCAAATGCGACGAGTCTATGCCGAGGGGCTATTCACTGAGAATTCATGTTAGTCAGACTACCAAGTACTGCCCGACTTCTAGAAAGACTACTGAGAATACTCTAGCGACGACCATAGTGACGACCAGAGACGACTAAAGACGACCATCGAGACGACCAGTGACTTACTCATTGGGAGTATCGGCGATTTGTAGCATCACGATTTGGTTGTCTGTCTTTTTTTCTCGCAACATGAATAAGTGAGAGTGAGAAAGACACGGATGGTCGCAAGCCGTAGACCGTTCTAATTTATTCATTTAATTATTTATTACCCAGCATTACCACAGAAGTTAATAATATTATGAAATCTTTTTACCTAATTTTACCGTACATGAATATTAATTTTAATTTAAAAAGAGGGAACAATAATTAAAGTTGTAGGGTTAGTAAAAAAATGCGTGTTTGTATTAAAAATAAAAATAAACCGTTCCGCTGAAAGATAAATCGAATTAATTAAAATTAAATTAAATTTAAATTAAATTAAATTAAATTAAATAAGAAAAAGAAATTACGAGCTTCAAAAATTACATACATAAACGTTGTATAGTAGACATGTAAATTACTGCAAGTAATAATAAAATTAATTATACAGTTTTAACGATATTATACCACGCATATATTTTTTATGCTTTCCTTTATAATTGTAATCAAACAGCTTTTTATTCCTTTGATAATTAATATAATATAATAATATATAATATGTAATATAAAGTACTAAAAGTACTTTGCTATAAAAATCTATACACCCAGAAAACAGTTTCTTTTCAATTTTCCGAGGCCCACCGACTTCCCGCGAAGTACGGGAGAATGCTCAGAGAATACCAAAGACTGCCAAAGACTAACCAAGACTTCTACTGGCGACTATAGGGACGACTATTGGATTTCGGATAAGTTAGTCGACGGTCGTCCTGAGAATTCTGCAATTGAATCTGCCCCTCGGTCTATGCCTAGGGTGAAACGAGACTGCAGACTAGAACTACAACCTAGAAGAATAATCTTGAACTTCAAAAATAGCACTTGGCTATAGTGCATCCAGTGCGCATAAAGCCATTCAGGAAAAAGCGCAACTTTGAGTATATTGAACCTTTGGTATCATTCTTTATATATTATATTTGCAACAACTCGAATTTAGAAATTGTGGGTGGTGTGCACTAGGGTGCCTCATGAAATATTTTTTTTTTTTTAATTTTCTACAACTTGAATCTGAAATTTCTTTCTTATGGTGAGAAAATGATTCCCAATTTTTTTTTAGATTAAAAAAAAAAATACTTAGAAGTCGTTATGGGGTGTTTTGTGCCGAATATTCGATTTTCCGAAGTTTTTAAATTTTAATTTCTACAATTTAAATTATTCCATATTGTGCAATGCAGAGAATAATTTATTAGGATACCATGTATCCCTAAAATTTGTTTGGTTGGAGAAAAACAATTTTAAGGTGGCCATTAGCACCGTTTATGTTGTGATTTTCTGATAAAGTTGAGATTAAAGAGTCAAATTTGTCCCTAAAAATTTTTCAAAAATTATAAAACTCTCAGGAAATATTACTTGTCTTTGAATTAAAAAAACATTTTTTTTTTTAAATTTTACAACTCGATAAATTCTTGTAAAAAGAAAGTCTGTGGAGGCTTATGTTCTAAATTTAGTGTAAACGAAAAATATTTTTGAGCTAAGAACTCGTGTATAACAAACTTTTTACATTATTCAGCTTTTAATACATAAATTACACCTAAATCACATGCGTTCCAGAATCATGCAATATTTCTTCGTCTGTAATCCTTCTTTGATCGTTATTTTCTGAGGTTTTGGAAATTGTTTAATGTGATGATCTAAACTGTTTGGAGTAGACATTTGTATTGTCCCTCTTGATTCGTAATGGAAGAGTTGTATCTTTGAGCAAGAGCGACATTGCGAATCAAGAGGAACAATACCAATGTCTACTCCAAACAGTAGATCATCACATTAAACATTTTCCAAAACCTCAGAAGAGAACGATTGTCCGCGGCAAAGAAATAGAATAATTCTCCAACGCATGAGATTTAGAAGTCATTTATTTATTAAAAGCTGAATAAATTAAACTAGCTGAGAATTCGAACTCAGGTGTTTCATTTAACTATATTTATTTTTTTTTGTGCTTATTTGTTGAGCACCTTGCCTCCTCATTATGATGAGGTTGTAAATTCATTTGCTTCCTCATAGAAGAGAATTAAGCATTGTTTTCTCGAAGCAAAACATCTTGCAAACAAATAACCATAACTTTCTTAAAATTCAATGAAATGCATTAATCATATAAGTCAATCAATTCGTCTCGACACAAGAAAACTTTTGTATTGTTACATAAGCTTTGAATTTTGATAATTCGAAAAGTTATAATTGAAAAATCAATTTTTCAAAATTATAAATAACCATAACTTTCTTATTTTTCAATGAAATGTATTAAACTTATAGGTCAATCGATTCGTCTAGATACAATGAATCGTTCTTCCCCTTACTTTGAATTTTGATTATTTGAGAAATTATAGTCAAAAAATTAATTTTTGAAAATTACAATTATTTATACCTTTCTTATTCTTCAATGGAATGCTGACCTATATGCTGAAATCATATAGGTCAATCAATTCGTCTCGACACAAAAAAACTTTTTTTATTGTTACATAAGCTTTGAATTTTGATAATTCGAAAAGTTGTAATTGAAAAATCAATTTTTCAGAATCGTAAATAACCATAACTTTCTTATTTTTCAATGAAATGTATTAAACTTATAGGTCAATCGATTCGTCTAGACACAAGGAATCTTTCTTCCCTTTAGATAAGCTTTGAATTTTGATGATTTGAGAACTTATAGTCGAAAAATCAATTTTACAAAAATTATAAATGTACATAAAAATTTTTAAATTCGATATTTTGAAAAATCCTTGGACACGTTTTGAGATATTGGTGGTGCAAATAAACCCTACAAATTTCAAAATAATTTTTTAATTCTAGGACAATTATTAATAAAAAAATTTTTTCCTACAGTAGAAATCGTTGTCAGCAAGGTAAGTAATATTTCCTGAGAGTTTTATAATTTTTGAAAAATTTTTAGGGGTGAATTTGACCTTTTAATCTCAACTTTGTCAGAAAATCGCCACTTAAAGAGTGCTAATAACCACCTTAAAATTTTTTTTCTCAACCAAACAAATTATAGTGATACATTGCATCCTAATAAATGAGGCACCCTAGTGTATACGCATTTACATAATATAAATGATTTATTCTTTTGCCTTATACATTTTATGTTGAAAATGTTTTTCTATAGTACATTATGAGAAATGTCAATTCGCGAAAATAAAAATGTTGCCCATTGGTAATTCGGAATAATAAATATATGAAGGCAAACAATATTCCGAAAAATTAAAATACCTAGAGATATCTCTTAATCAAGATATCTCTTAATACATTTTAATATCCCGTTAAACCTCGTGAAGTTGAAAAAAATCTCTTAAAATATCTGAAATTACTTGGAAAAACAATATCCCATAAAATCATATAAAAACTTAAAAAATCGTTGGAAATTGTTTGACTCACTCCACATGCCTAAAATTCCATGAATTTTCTTCAAATTTCATACAACATAATTAAACCTTCTACATTCCCAGAAATCGTTTGAATCCTTCGAAATCCTTTAAAATTTCTCAAAATCCAATGTAGTCTCTTTAACTTCCTTAAAGTCTCTAAAAATTTCATAAAGTCTCTTAAAATATTTTAAAATCCCTTAAAATCCATTAAACAAATATTAATAAGTGAATAAACAAATAAATAAGCAAAACTTTTTGTGGATTAACCAGAGACTGAAATATTTTAATTCATAAAATGTTGCTCCCAAAATATGTAACTAAATTTAAGTCGGTTATCATATATGATATCTTTTTTGCAAAAAAAGTCAACCTTCAATGGTTTCCTTTTGAAAAACAAAATTTTGAGAAATAATACGGGTATATATTTTATATTATTCAGAGATATTATTTTGATCTTACCATGCCATAAAATATTGAAATAAACCGAATAAGTTGGAACGTACCTGAAACAGATAAAAAGAAATAATTAACAAATGTCTAATGACCTTAATAAAATAATAAATAACTGCACTCTTTTCAAACTGTTTTTATATATTCTCCAATGTATATGTACATTTTGTATAGGGCGGTGACTATCTTTGATCTTGCGCGCAATTTATATAAAATATTGCTACATAAAAAAGTCTGTAATTTAATTTAATGATGTATAGAGCGAAAAAAGGTATAACTTTAATACTTTTTGCGTAAAATAAGGTGTTTAACTTTTATGGTTAGATTCCAAACTCTTTGTTTTAGACAAACAATATTAAAACTAAACATTTATTGTTTCCTCATATAGAGGAAGCTTTGTAATCGTAACATTTTCCAATATTTTAAAATTGGTTTAATTAAACTTTCCTCAGTTGGTAAATGTTAAAATTTAGACATTTTAATACACAAATAATAAGTTATACTATTTTTATAAGAAGGTTTGCTATTTAACAATAACAAGCTTTACTATTTTTTATAGTAAAATCCGATGTAGGAAAAATTATTAGAGAAATTAATAAATTGTACAAAAAGAATAGAAGTAATAAGTATTTT
>JAUESH010000033.1:5808308-5825974 GCA_032275165.1 Synergus magnus
AAATTTTCTAATCATTTCGGAATTTGTATTCGAACCAAACAGTTTCATTCCGATCTAATCCGAAATTTTATTTATAATTAACAACAATTTTATTTCAATCCAAATCAATCCGAAATTTAATCCGAACACACTTTTCAATCTGTGACCCCAATCCGAATTAATCCGAAATACTTTCAATCCTTTCCAATCCAAACTGAAGTCACCTTTCAATCCTTTTCAATTCGTGCCCCAATCCTAATTAATCCGAAATCAATCCGAACGACTTTCAATCCTTTCCAATCTGTAACCTTAATCCGGATTCATTCCGATTGAAATCTTTCTTTGACCTCGGATTAGATTGGTTTCATTCGGATTTAAATCCTTTCTTTGACCTCGGATTAGTTCGGATTCCTCCGCATTGAAATCATAGGCATTACTTCTGATTAGGTCGGATTCAGCCGTATTGACCTTATTTTAAAATCGAATTAGGGCTGATTAAATTGGATAGGAATCCTTGTTTCAAAATCGGATTGGGTCGGATTCAGTCAGATAGAAATCTAGGTTTGACCTCGGATTAGGTCGAATTCCGTCGAATTGGCAACCTCGTTTTCATCTCGGATTAAATCGGATAGGAATACTTAGTTCAACCTCGGATTGATTCGGATAGGAACCTTTGGTCCCACTTCGGATTAGATCCTAATGAAACTATTTGGTTCGGATGCAAATTCCGGAATGAAATGGATTCAAAAGGATTGATTTTTTTCTATCCGAAGCTTTCGCCAGGGTATTTATCTAAATTTTGTTTTTCAATCATTTTTAAAATGATTATTATTTTTTGATCAGGGCAAAATGCTGTACGAAATTTATCAGTTAAAGATATCCTTAAACATGATGGACTCAGAGGCAGATGACGAAGAGATGGATTATATTTACAGTCATAAATTTTCAAATCTTCAAGAAGCGAAACCTCCGACCCCGCCAAGAGTTTTGGATGACAATAAAGTAGTCGATAAGCTTATTTCCTATCAAAAGTTGGATAATCAAAACAAGTTGGACACTTCAGATGGCAGCCGATCCGTTATTCTTGTTGATGCTAATCCAGAACTGCTTGTTACAGAACGAGATGTTCTTGTAACATTGATAGAAAATAAAATGGAGCCAAAACAAGCGGAACATATTTGCAAGAGTCTCTTTAACAAAAGCAGGGATATATCGATGTGTCAAATGGTAAATTTTGTAAAATTCCTTTTTTAAAATCAAATACTTTTAGTTAAGTACTTATGATTTTTCATAATTTAGCAGATGCAAGCTGAGGCTGCAAACTTTGATCCTCGTTACTTAGAGAAATTTGAACAAAGTAACGATGTAATGGCAGTGAATGGCTATGAAGAATTGCAACAATTAAATCTTTCTTCGAAGAAAGAAAGCATTAAAAAAAAAACTCACAGAAAAAAGAATTTAAATTCAACATTTAGCATTGAAAGAAACTCAGAGAAATACTCGACATCGTCGCCTATAAAAGAGCATCTGGAAATGAAAAAGGAAAGATGTGCCTGTGTTTCTTCGTAAGTTTCTTGAAAACATTTAATCTTAAATAATTATAAGCTTTCTTTATTAATAATTTCCGCTCGCAAAACTAGACCACATACTTTTTTTAGTACGTGTAAAAAACATACACCAAGATATTTTCAAGAAAGGGATTTTCTAAGGAAAGAGACATCCTCAGAAAGAAAACCATCGGTATTAAGAAAATACCCCGAGGTTTTAAAAAATAATAACATGAGAAAAGGAGCGTCTGACAAATACCTTAAGTCTCCTTATCAAACATTTACTGCTGATAAAATATTAAAACCAACTGATCACACATTTAAAGAAATTGCAGTTCCTAATAAGTCACAACAAATAACAGATTGTCAGTCAAAACCTTTTAATCAGACAGCAAGCAGTTCTCCAGGTAACAACTACTTTTAAATAAATGCATTTATAAAAGTAAAAGGATGAATTTAAAACATATAATTAGTGGATAATTCAATGTATTCTTTCAGAAACATCTTCCATACAGAAGAATATCATAATACCTAATTCCGAAGAACAAATAGAAGATGATATTGATAAAACTAATATTTCACAAGGCACACCAACTAATAGGTCAGAAATTAAATATCTTGAAAATTCAGAATCAGAGGGAACTGCAGAGGAAGTAGAAGAAGTGGATGAAGTCGTTGAAGATGTCTCGGAAGAGGATATTTCAGAAAAAAATCCTGCAGAGGACGTAGAAGTAATTGAAGAGAATAATGTCGCAGGTGATGGGTTTACTTCTTTAAATTTCAAAGACATCAAAGCTAAAACTATGTATATATATATATACATATACTAATTTCTATTATTTTATAAAAGCAGATAAGGATAAAACAGTGGACAACTCAACAAGTAAAGAAGTTTCAACAAAGGAAACTAAAAGCAACAATAAGGACAAAACAATTTCGATGGACACTGAATACGAAAGTGATGAATTTGATACAGATGGTAATTAAAAGAAATTATACTATTATACCACTTAAAAGTAAAATTTTATAGACCACATCGATCATTAAATACTTTCATTTTTTCAATAAGCCTTCAAGCAACTTCTGAATTCTGATAGAATCCACCAAACATGTTATTGGCTGAACTTGTAACATGTTTTCTGGGACTCCATCCTGATTGGACTGAAGTTTCAGACGTCTTTTCTGACGAATTTTGTTTGTTTCGATTTTTTTGTTTATAATGTCCAAAGAATAGAAACCAAGGTACAGAAACTGTTTTTTTTTTATTTACTGATGACATTTTAGAGTAAAAAAAAGATTGAATTATAAAAACTTGTAATTCCTTGTCTAATTCCAGGAACCTCAATAAGTTTCATAAAATCATTTGATATCCCTTGATTTTCCATAAAATTCCATAAAATATCGTTATATACTTCTTAAAGAAATCTTATAAAATTCCTTTAAATTTCGTACTCACATGATATTCCTTAAAATTACTTAAAACTCCTTAAAATATCGTTAAATCTTTTAAAATTACTCAAACTGCCATGAAATTTCGTTAAACTCTTTAAATTTGTTAAAAATCCTTAAAATTACTTAATATCCCATAAAATATCGTAAAATCCCTTAAACATACTTAAAATTTCACAAAATATCGTCAAATTCCTTTAAAATATTTTAAATCCAATGAAATCTCATTAAATCCCTTAAAATACCTGAAAATCCAATGAAATTTCGTAAAATCCTTTGACATCCTTAAAAAGTTCTTAACATTACTTAAAATTACACAAAATATTATTAAATACTTTAAAATTCTTGAAAATCCAATGAAATCTCACCAAATCCCTTTAAATTTCTTTAGATATGGTAACATCACTTTTTTCAGAAAAGGATGAGCAAAGATTCAGTCAAAAGGTATTAGAAAAAATGTTGACTAAAACTTTTCTTTGCAGAGAAAGGTCAAACTTGGGAAATTTTTTAAAATTATATTTTGTTAGTATCTTTCTGTATTGGGCCGGATCAAAAATGCCACACTCATATTTTTTTTTTGCAAAATTGTTGATTGCGGAGGTTTTCGATTTTAACTCTAAAGTGTCATTAGTAAATAAAAAGAAAAACGGGGTTTGGTTCTATTTTTAGGACATTCTAAACTAAAAAATTGAAGAAAAAAATCGTCCGAAGAGACGTCTAAAATTTCAGTCCAATTCCATCCTGTGGGTCCATAACGCCTATTTTTAATTACAGAATCAACTAATTAATTGGACCATCTTGATCGCAGCATCGAAGAATGACGTTACTGAATTTAATTTGAATGTACCTATGTACAATTTCCATAACACTTTATAATTATGTTAACAGTGGCTCGTATGAATGTATAATTGTAGATATAGTTAAAAATCATAAAAAACGACCTAATTATTATTTAAATGAAAAAAAAATTTTATTCCATCTAAACTAATTGTTCAATTTTTTTCCGGAAGTAGACGTTTTAAGAATTGTAAATAATAAAAGACAAATACATTTGCTGTAAGAATTGTTTCTTTATTTTTACATGCAAATATAGATACTGAGGTCCGGCATAAAATACAAATTTCAAAAAATAGAAGACCCTGCGGCGTTCTATTCTTTTCACCTAAAGAAAATCTATGGCAAATCGAAAATATTTTATTTTCATCCTCGGACAAACAGGAAAAGTTGTATTACTCCAAACTTTTAAATCCGATAAAATGTTTCCAATTCTGTAAATTGCATTAAATTAAAAATATTTTCAAGATATTTTTATACAATTTATAACTAATTTTAAAGTAATAAAAATGTTTAAAAATATGAGGGGATTTCAAAAAACTTCAGGAAATTTCAGGAAACTTCAAACGGCTGTTCTTTAGGTATAAAGGAAAATATCAGGACCTAAGGGTCTTTTACTTTTCTAAATTTGTATTTCACGCCACACTCTAATAGATACAGACAAGTTTTAAAACGGACAGGTAATATATTGTTCGTTCTTCGAAAAGATCGTATAGGTCTTCATAGTGATTGACTATGAACAACGCTAAAATATATAATTATATATGTTTAGTGAAAAAATATATTAGTAACCCGTGTGTATGTACAGATTGTACAGCCAATAGTAGATAAAATGTACATTATACATATAGTACATGAGATGTGTACATACAATACAATACAATCGAAAGTTACTGACAATATTGTACAAAGGTACTCGAATGTACATATATTCGCAAATAAGTATATAGAGGAAAATCGCAGGAAAGATTTACAAAAAAATGTTCAAAACTCTTCAGGTACACTAAAGTTCTATATTATTCAACTATTAAACTAATTTGTTTCACTGAGCTTGAAACGTCTCGTGCATGAATGTAGCATTTAACGTTATAGAAAACTTTCCAACAACATTCAAATATTTTTCTTGTAATTACTTCACTCGTAGTTTGTAAATACTGAGACAGTTTCCATGTTGGTAACGTGTTACTTTGACTTTTTCTTTCGTGCGATTCTGCCGTACTCCATTTTGGACTTCCATATGAAAAGAGTCCTTATGTTTAGGTATATTTTTTCTCGAAACGAGGTTGTTTAGGCTTTCAAATTAAAAAGTACCTCCTTTCTTAAGGGCCTTTTCTTATGTAAATCCACACATACCTCCCATACTTTTTATTTCAAATACAGACATACAGATATTTCTTTATGTACTTATTTTGTACATGCGTTACGTCTCGTTTAAAGTGAGATCAAGATATGAATAATAGGTTGGGTCAAAAATAAAAAAAAAATTATAAATAAAAAAATAGCCTAGGACTGAAAAGCTTTATTTTGAATCGATTAATATCCTGAGGTTCCGCGGAGCTGAATAAAGTCCCTAAAAATTAGATTTTCTCAAAGTATTAAAATCCCGTAAGATTTTTGAAAATTATATATTGTATAATATATATTGAGTATATTACGAAAACGATTTTTTCAAATCTCAAGAATAACGAATTTTTACACTTATTTCAGCTCAGCGGAACCTTAAGATATTTATAGATCTAGCTTAAATTTCGCACAAGTTATAAGGAACTACTCAAAAAGACACTTTTCAGTGCTAGGCTGTATTTGATTACAATTTTTTTCAACCTAGCCTAATGAATAATGCATACCAATGCAACGTATCGTATAATGTAGCTGCCTAAAACACAACTGACATTCAAATATTATATAAAGAAGCTGTCTTCAGATTAAAGATCTTTTTAGCAGGCATGCTGACACGAGTGACATCAGTGTCATGAGAACCTGCATCTCGCATTGAACTTTACAATAACATTCAAGTCTTGTAGATACATTCTACAAACGACAACCATGACTCTGATCATCAGAGAAAATCACTACGATATGAAACGTTAGCGTTTCTTCTCTAAAGAAAAATATTTCTGGCTAATATTCTCACCGAACCACATAAAAATAAGTTAAATTTATTAAATGAAATATGAAAAACGCATCTCAGTATTTCAAATGCAGTCTACATGGTTCAGTTTATAACTGACGAGAATAAATACAATTTCCTATAAAAAAATATGAATCCCTTAGTTTCCTATTGAATTTTCCCTTGCACTACTCTCGTTATAACTAAAATAAAAGTATTTATATGCGTAAAACTAATATCACTAACAAAAAAAAGCATATAGTTAGGTAAAATTTCTACTCAACAAAACCGTGAAAAACAAAAAAAAAATAACTTCTTTGAGAATTGTCCATGAAATTCCCTCTCATGGACAACTGAATGCATTCAATTCACCAACTAGATGTGAATTACGGTACTTTGGAAATACTTTATTTCCATGGGCAAACAACGACTGTCAAAAAATCTCTTCACATCCCATCGGATGCATTTGAAGAACAATCTTCAAGCTCGGGCGCGCCAGGGCCACGATTTAAAATTTTTGAGACCTCACATATATTCTTGATAGTGAAATCAGGCCGCGGATCGCCACTTGAAAGTCGAGGTTTTTCTGCTGTTGGAATCCAGATTGTACCCGCTAGTCCTGCTTGGATACCCCCTGAAATATTGAAAATAAATTATCAATTAATCCAACTACAATTTAAGTTAATAAATAATTCTTTTCCTTTAATAAATAATTTCCTTTGGATATTATAGTTGCCTGACTTAAATATTGCTTTTAAACAAACAAATAAGCCAACCTTTTTTTGTAGTACTCACCCAATATATCCGTTTCAAGTTTGTCGCCAACCATAATGCAGGTGTCAGGACGAACTCGCAGAAACTGACAAGCCTCCTGAAATATTCGAGCCTCTGGTTTTTCCCATGGCAAATCACCCGATACCAGTATTAAGTCGAAATACTGTTCCAGAGACAACTTGTGAATTTTCTCCCACTGAGCGTTGGACGGCCCATTGGAGATCAAACCTAGATAATACTTCTTCCTTAGTTGGTGCAACATTGAGATCGTATTGTCTGACATCTTCAGGTAATGATACCTGAGTTGCAACCATTTTTCGTACACAGCTTCAGCCAAATACGAGTGACTTCCTCCTAAAGCTTTTTTCCACAAATTCGATCGCCAGACGTCAAGAGTGTAGCCAACGTTTTCAGGACACTTCCTGAATTGCTTAAGATACGTGGACGTGATCTTCGCCGCTTGATCCTGTGGGATTCCGTATTGTAGATTCAATTCGTCTGCAAGCTGTTGGTGATCGAAGAGAAGAATGTTAAAAATGAGGCTCTGATTCGCCAGCAAAGCATTAAAAAAAAGAATGCAATTTAAGTCAATACCAGGTGGGAGATAGGAAATGTATGAGAAGTCAATAAAAATAGGATTCCACACTCAATATTGCGTTCATTTTCGACAGCGACTCTTGCCGTCTCGCAATTTTCTCACAAGATGTTTAAATTTATGAAAATGTTACAGCAAGAATAAAGGATCGAAGGAAAATAGGATATGAATCTTATCACCGTGAAATATTGAATGCGGTAATTTATATTGATATTTCTATATATGTATGAGTGTTTGCATATATAGTATATACATGTACATAATTGAAACGAGATTCAGAGGACAGAGGATATTGAGAGGACAGTAGGGTACTTAATTCATATTAATGATTACCTAGAAAATGCATTGATTCAAATACTCGAACCGATAATTGGACTCTCGAAGCGGCATCGATGGACGCTTTACTGTAATCACAATAAAATCAGCTGTGCCAACAACAGACTTACATGATACTAATTATTTAGCATTATAAAAAGGCATTCTCCATTTCCCTCTTACTAAAACAAAAGCGTTGAAGAACGTTGGGGCGAAGGCTATTATTATTAATTTATTATTATTATTCCTGGGGCTTAAATAGCCCTTAAACAACTTGATTAAAATTGTTTTCTCTATGGTCATTGCGCACCGCCTAAATCTTATCTGAATAAATTCTTCTTTTGCACAGACATTTTTTATAAGAGGAACCATTTGTACCTGTGGAAGGCGTTAAATAATAAATAATAAAATGCGTGTATAAAATTCACTTCGTTTAATTCAAAAGTCTCTTTCGATACAAACACACTGACAATTAGCACACGAAAGAACGATGCTTGGAGTAAAAAATTTTCTCTCCACCGCCAATGTAGAAGAACGAGATTAGGATTCCGTCTTTTCTCGTAAATCTTTTATACAAAATACGTAAAAATAGCACAGTCGCAGAGGCGTGAGTTTCCTAAGCTAAATGAAATAATGAAACTCGTATAAACAACCACATTCGATGTTATTTCTAGCAACATTTCAAGAGCTATAAAAAAAAAAAACTTGTCATCTGTAAATAATATTCTCACATTACAAAATTCGAATACATATTTTTAATTGAAATACTCGTTGTCTTGTTCAAAGTAAAAAGAACTGTAAGAGTTTTTGTTAAGTCACTGTAAAATACATATATTGAGTTTTCAAAATTTATTCAGCATAAGTTGATATTTCGGCCAGAGAAAATAACTCAGGTTTTGTCACATTTTGTCGCCCGTCTGTACTATTTTAAGTAGTGATCTTCTATTCTATAAATATGCAGTGGTTCAACCATACTTTGGTAAGACTTTGAGAGCATCATCTCCACGTCACTGCATCAAATTCATTATAAACATTTCTGCACAAATATACCAAATTCCAAGTCGTTATTTGTAATACATTTAGCATTATTATTATAAAAAGTTGGATAATAAAATCGAATTAAATACACTTAAAGTAGTTTCCAGTCATTTTTAACTCGTTTTCAAAGTTTTTCGTCATAAATGAAATCAATAGAGATGGTACAATTAATATTCTTGGAACCTGGAAATTTACAGCGATTTGCAATGCAATTTACTTCGATTTTAATCAAATTCACAAATATAAAGCAAAACTAAGTTCTGAAACTTTTTAGGCAATATTTAAAACAATTTTAAATACATCAATTTGAGTATATCACAGATTCATAAAAGAAAATTTGAAAGTAGTAGAATCTCCAGATTCTGTCTAGAATATTATTCTTATATACAACTAATAATTTTCTTATGGAAATTATACGAAGTTACAATTGCAAATAATTCATTGCAAATAAAAAATTACTTGACTGTTAATTTATTTGATTCAATATTTTATTCAGATTTATTCCATCTCAATCCACCTTCAACTCTTTCGTATAGAATACTAATCGCACACAATCTGCATTGATATAAAAGCATTCTGTTTCATCTCGATTAAACTTACAGTGTCACTGGAAAATTAGTAGACTTTCAAAAAATGCTGTTAAAAGTGAAACTATCATTATTATCTAATAGTTTCTTTATTAACAGCATACTTGAAAATAAATTGAAGGATAGCACAACAAATTTTTTTTTCAATTTGAAAATTGGAGTTTTAATAACAAATCCAAAGTTAAGATAAATATAAAAATGAGATTTTTTAGAAAGTTTTCTGTTTAGAAAGTTTAATGTCACTTCTGTCAAATTCTGTAAAAACGTGAAAATGATACCTTGTGGCCCTTTGCTGTGCTACCTTCCGACTCATAATTCCAAGCGGTGCTGTAATACTAACGACATGTAAACATTACAAAAACCTACACCTCTGAATTTAATCTCCAAATAGGTGTTTGCCTAACTCCATCATACGATGATTTCTGCAAACCGTTAACGCTCCGCACTTTTTCAACACCGCAGCAACGCTAGAATCTGCCTTCACCAAATGACAAAGCAGATCTTCGTAAGCAGATTTCACATTAGGTTGCAGGCCGCCGATCTTGACCTTTTTCAAGGTCTCAATGATGCCTTCGGCCCAGCCCGACTCTATCGCGAATTCAGAGAGCCATGGAACCATCTGCAACACTCCAGCCATTGTCTGCATTCCCAGAAACCATAGTTCCATGATTTCCATCCAGTGTTCCTTATATGACATCGCGACAACAAGTTCCGTAGGATCATTGCTCTCATCTACAATATAGGCATCCCAAAGAAATCGAATCGTAGCTTGGATGTAGCGGCAAATCGAAAAATCGTTCTTCTTAACTCGTTTCGCTTGCTGCTTCAAGAGTAAAAGTCCCAAAACAGCCAAGTGTCCATGAAGAACCAGATTCTCCGGGATTTGTTTCAATTCTGGCAAGTTGGTGAAAATAAATTTGAGTATATTGATGAAATTGGGAGATTCTTCGACAAGTTTAGCTTCCAAGACCGTTATGTTCATAAGTATGTTACAAATCGAGACCATGGCTGTCCTTGAATCCTTCATCTCCTCCAAAACGTGAGGTTCCAATTCTTTCTCCGGTTCCTTCAGCGCCTTCAATCTTTCCGCCCTTGGTACCGGCGGCTTTTTGTAGTGAACAATAGTCCAGTGATACGACATGCACTCAAAGAGTACTTCATCTTGCTTGTGCTTCAACAATATTTTTCTTGCATCCTCTTCCACTGCCAGGTAGCAGAGAGCAGGCAGCATGAGCCTCAGGACATCCACTTCACTCATAGGATCATAATTTGTGAGCTCTCCTGAAGATGTTCCCTCATCCGACTTTGCTCCCGCCTTCGCCTTTTCTGCGAGCTTCCTGTTCCTACTCGCATAAAAGGTGTCATTCGCGATTGTCAATACGAAGGGTAAAACAGCGTAAACCTGAGTACGCATTGAGGAGGTTTCTTGAGCGAGCCACGCAGCCAGAACTCTGATCATCGCACACACGAAGATTCGCTCCTTAACATCCTTAAGTTCCTTCATTTTCGACACAGCAGACAACAAACCAAGTATCGATGAAAAAACAGCCTTCAAGGATGTGTACATAGATTGTTTTTCATTCTGTTCCAAATCGAGTTGATCATTTGTGATATAATTCAGGGAAATTTCCAAAACTGTGAAGCAAGCGACAAGCAGATCAGCATTCGATACAACGGTCTTCAGCTGCTTTCCCTCTAGTTGTAAGCGCACCTCAATTGCTGCAAGTTGAATCAAGGGAAGAATGTATAATTTTTCTTTTTCGTCGTATCCAACTGCCCAGTCGACTCCAAGAATCTCCAGCATTACCGCCGAGAGTTTTAATGCAGGATCTCGTTGATTCTTGCCAATTTTGGACCGGAGGATTTCGGAGAGACATTTTCGAATACTCTCCGGCCAGGATTGTTCCTTTGATGTTGAAGCGATCAGATCCTTTCGGCAGGAAGCCAGTAGTCCATGTAGAATCGAGCAGAGTTCAAATTTCCTTTCGGAGACGTCAGTTTCGAAATCGAGAGCGATTTTATTAAGAATCGTGTGAAACGGAGCGGTGTTGACTGGATCCCAAGCCTGTGGTCCGAACCTGTTGACGAGCATCACGAGGATGTTCAAGGCTTCGTCGGTTTTGAAGCTCTTTTCCGCATATATATCGCACATCTTCGCTATCGCCTTTTGCTCCAGCAGAGCCTTTTGTCCAGCTGGCTGTTGAGCAATGCATTGCAAGCAGGTGTAGGCCTCGCTGACTATGATTAAAGTATCGTCCGGGGCGTCCTCGTCAGCCTGAGAGACGATTTCTAGGAGAGCGGGTATGTGTCCGATCATGTCAGGATGACCGGCTAATTCAGGCTCTCGGCAAAAAGCAGAAAGAATTGACAAGGCGACTGATTTGTAGACTTGAGGTGGGCAGTCGACAGGAACATTCTCACTAGTCATCAATTTCCTCAGAAATTTAGCACCGATCGCCTCGAAAAGCATCTTCTTTGCTGCTGGAGAGCAATCTTTTCCAGGAACTAACTTCGTCACCATGAACAAAGCCGCGAACTTTTCCGAATCCGTGTCCACCATCTTCAGGATGGCCGCACATTTTTTTACACCTTCCGGTATAGCACTCTCCGAATTTTGACACGCCATTGTTCACAAAACGTACTATTTTTTAGAAGTTTCTGTTCAATACGAGACTACGTTTTAGAAGTGACTACAGGTCGTTTACCGAACGCGAGATGAACCAAGTCTCATTCAACCTCATGCCTTGCATGCACCGTAGTCACAAGCCAACTGGCATCGCTCCCAGTTAGCTTCCTTGTACTCTCGCACTAGCCTTGCCCTTTGACACACTCACTTTTGGTGAACCAAAATAGTCTTCTACTGAAATTAACAGCAAGCGTATGCACCCCGTAGGAGAGATGAAATAAAATGAGCGGAGGTTTTACCAAATCTGAAGTATTTGTAGAAAGAGTCTGAGTCTAATTTTAAAGTGTTGAATCTCAAGGAGAGGTTGAAGTAAACAACGTGTTTATTCCGGATATATAGAAGAAAAACAACTCTTCCTCTTCGGACGCGGAAAATTAGACGTTTTCACGGGTAAGTTGTAAATATTACATCCAGGATTTACGCAGAGAAACAATCCTGCAAAAAAAAAAAAAATTCACTAATTGGATTCTTGTTTACTAAGCGTTTTGTTTAATAATAACAGAGGAAGGGTTCTGTTTAACAGAACATATGAAAGTTAAATTTCAGAATTGCTACAGAAGAACGATTTCAAAATTCAAGGCCAACTTCAGTTTTCCCAGGTCAATTTTTCATCAAATTCTAGTTAAGTCATTTGAAAAAGACAATCGTACATTTACATTTCAAGCCTCCAAAACTCAACACCTTTATATTTCAAAGCTTTTCAAAACTGTATTTTAATGCAAAGCGCTCAAATTTAAAAGCTCTTAAAGTTTAAACACTTAAAATTAAACATTTTTAAATACAATAAAATTTTATGTGAAATACAACCAATTCCAAATCGGAAAACTTTTAAGTCGAATAGAAATATTCAAAATTATACAGTATTTAAAAGTGAAAATATTCAAAATTGTATACTTTACAATTTAATATGATTGAAGTTTAACGAAATTTAAAATTTACCCAAAAATATTACCAAATAAGATAATTCCCGAAAAAAATACAGAACCTTGATAAAAATCTTGAGTTTATTTTAGGAAATTCAAATGGGGAACTTTTAATTTTGCAAGTTTTATAACTTGAGGAAATTTATATTTCGGTATATTCAAGTTGGGTAATAAAAATCACCTTATATTTCTCAAAAACTTATCTAATCGCTTGAAATGACTTTAAATGCCTTGAAATTCCATAAAAACCCTTCAAATTTATTAATAATCGATTAAAAATCTTGCAATCTCTTCAGATAAAAAAAAAAATTTAATTTACTGAAAAATTGAAACTCTAAAATTGAATCAGTGAAAGGTCACGGAAAATTTTTTACTGATTCAAATTGAGAGAGCCTTAAAAGTTAAAAATATTTTTTAAAATCATTTTAATCCTTTTGGGTTTTCTTACATTTTTTTCAATTCTTTCAATTCCATTGAAATTTCTTCAAATATCTCTTGAAATTCTTTAAAAATCCATGAAAACTTTTGAAATCCTTTGAAAATTCGTGAAATTTTTTAAACCCTATGAACTCAGCGCATAATTCAATGTTTTACTGCATATATGTACTTTGAAAATTTTTCGGCTTTTCATCGAATAATTTTAATTTATGAAATCCTATATATTATTTTCAGGAGGGAGACGAAAGTGAATTTCAAAACAATTGAGTAATCTCAGAAGAGATTAAGAAGAAAAAAGTCTTGTAAGAAATAAAAAATCGGATCTATATATAGATAAAATTATTTTTCTAGCTCAAGATCACCAAAAGTGCAGGTGCTACGTTTCTTGTTTAGGTAGACCTATAAAGGAGATTTTTGCAATGAAACAATCGTTTCATTGCATAAATATTGGAATGTCCAATTCCTTGAAGAGAAAATGAGATTTCATGAAGAAAGGGCATATGTGATAAGGTGGAGATCAAGATTGATCGCAAAGCACGATTTGATGGCTAAGATGGCTCTCAGGAGTCAAGAGAGTCAGGACAAAAATAGCCACAACGGAGAAAGCGCTATATCGGGCATCGGCTCGTATTACATGAAGTACACGAAGATTCTATTTTCGCCGTCTCACGTGGCGTGAAGCGGGTGAAATTCACGACCCAGCAAAACGAAAACAACGCAAGGAAAATTGAACCAAATGAATCGATTGAATCTGTCGCATTCAACAGCAAATCTAATTTATACAGGAAGCCTTAAATATTAAATGAAACACATATGACAGACATCGAGTACGCACAAATACAAAATTTTGAAATTTTATTTATATGAAATGTTTGGGAGTTTGTTCCTATTCTCTTCTCCTTTTTTTTTTTTTTTTTTTTTTAAATCGAGGGCTATCTTCATATACTACCACCAAAAGGTCAATTTGGTCAAATTATGAACTTTTTTTTGTGGCGCAATTTTATGTTTGTTTGGTACGTTTGGTTGTTCAGTCTAAACAGTAGATAGTTGATAATTTTTAAATAAATGAAAAATAAACATTTTTCAATTTGGTGCCCCTAAAACTTTTCAAATTGCAGAGGATTTTCGAAAAGTGGTGGTGAAATTTCTAAGGAATTCAAAAGATTTCAAGTAATTTTACGGACTTAAAGGAATTTTAAGAGTTTTCCAAAATTTGAAGGGATTTCAAAAGAAAACAAAATACTTAATTAAATTTTAAAGGATTTAAAAGAATTAAAATTTTTTAAATCACTTGATATCTCTTTAAATACTACCAAACCTTATATAATGACCACGGAGCTTTGCATAATATAAAATTTCAAAATTTTGTATTTTTTTGAAGGTAGGTGGCGGGATTCACATCGTCAAAATGAGTTGTATTAATGCTAATCTCGTAAAACGAGAAAAAGTATGTACATAATAAAAGGAGAAAGGAGAAAGAGGAGACAAACTTGCATATTTAAAACTGTTGTGAGAAACTAAGAAAATAAAAAGGTAAACTTTCACATTTCTAAAAATTAGAATTTTTTAGTTTAACTCAAATCTTCAGCTTTCAAACTATAACATTTTGGCTGAGATATTTTGAAATAACTCATTTTCGAAATACCTTTACGATCCTGACCTAAATTTGAGGCAGGTATCTTAAAACGGTATTTCTGTTTGTCGTAGATGCACTACTCGCTGGAAATGCTCATTTTTTGCTTCATTAGTTCCATTTAACTATATAAAAATTCAAAATTAAAAGTTGACTTCATTTTGTTGTTTAAAAATTACGATTTATTTCCAAAATAAATCTTTAACATCTGAATAAATGTTTGGGTGATTGCCAAAAATTGTGAATTTTAAGTCTCATCAAAAGAATTTCAAATCAAACTTGTTCAATATTCACTAAAAGAAAAGAAACCAGTCATAAATAAATTCACTGACACTTCCTGGTTTTCCCATTCAGTGACAAGTAGAGTGGGCCAAAAAGAGTGTAGTTTCCAAATTTATATTTTATTTTAAATTAAATAAGTTTTAATTTTTTAAAATATTTTCTTTCGTTATTTCATAATTTTGCAACAAGTTTGAAAGTAAGATTTTAAGTATAATATTAAAATTCTTGCAAAGTTCAGGGTTTTTGCTAATTTTTTCTAAAAGTAGCTACTTCAATTACGGCTTGTGTCAATAGAATTTAAAATCGACAAACTGAACTCGTTTTATTTTGACTTATTGATACAATTTGAAAATTAAAATCTGATACCATTTAACACTTAATTTAGTTAATTTCTCAGTGATGATAGCACATTTTGTGTTGCACCACGGAGTATAATTTATTTTAAGTAGAACAGATGTCATCTAATTCAACAACGCGTTATAACTTCAATATTTTTGGCATGTTTAAAGGAATTCTAAATTGACTTTAATATAACCTTGCAACTATCCTTCAAAAATCTGCTGGGGACGAAATATCTGGTTTTTTAGAGGAAATTATGCGACAATTTTATAAATGCGTAAATATTTATATTAAAAAATTTCACTTTAAAAAAAAATCGCGATAATCCGAGGTTGAAACAAAAATAGTTGACCCGTCTTATCCGAACTGTAGCGCAAGAGTAGTCCATATTATCCGAGCCTTATGCATTATTCAAAATATGATTAATGTCAAATATTTATAAAATAAATGTTTATATGTAATGTAAATATTTTATAAGATTTTATAAAACATGTAATTGTACAATTCGAATATTTATTTGAGTATACTTTTAGTTTATTATACTGAGACTTTGTTTTTATGTAAAATTCCGTTTTATCCGATTTTGCCGATTATCCAAGTTAGGGCCGGTCCACAATAGCTCGGAAAAGCGAGGTTCTACTATACTTCGTTCCCAAAAAATCGAATTTCGAAAAGATTGTTATTTATCCAGTTAAAATTCTCATCGTGACTTGATGTGTATGTATAATAATTCAAACGATTCGAATATATACTCTCATAGGTCAAAGTTTTTAGAATTCAATACTATACGCGAGACCAATAAGTTCTTTAAAACCAAACGAGAAAAATATCTCATTGATAACGTGATAGCGTCATTAGTATGAATTTGCATATCTTGAATACTGACGAGTGCTTCAATTTCTTTCCCAACCTACTAAGCCCCCAACTAAATTATAGATTTCATTCTTTTTGATTCGATCTTTGTCCTACTCCATAGTTAGATTATATCATACATGTAGATAGTAGATACACACGGTCACATATCGTAAACAAGGGCAATTGTAAAAATTTCCAGAAAAAATATTATGAAGCATTCTAAGTAAAAACATGTTTATGGTTTTACATATGTACATTCATCCAAAATTAAAAATTCTTCACTTTAAAGAACTTTCTATCTTAAATTAAAGCGTTTTTAATGTTTCTTTTTAATACTGTCTAATTTTGAAGATATCCAAATTTAAATTATTAAACCTTGAATACTTTCAACTTTAAATCAATAACATTAAAAATAATACAATGGCCGATTTTATGTAAAATTGTTCAGTTTTGAGAGCTTGAATCTTAAAATTGGGAAGACCGGGAAAAACTTTTGAAAACCATGAAAGAAGGAGGAGTTAATAGACATTTTTTCCCACAGTTGAGTGGTCATTTTCATCTACTACTATATCATTTTTTAGAAAGACGTCTTGTATTATTTGATTTGCATTTTTAAAAGAATTTTTTTTAATTTTTGTACGCCAAATACGTTTAAAAAATTTCTTGACTGCAAATTTTGCGAGAAGTAAGAGTAATTATTCCAAGTTTCATTAAAATCTATTTAAATTAGATATAAATAATGCATCTACTTAATGTTGTTTCGGACAAAAACGGAATTGTTTTAGAATGAAAGATAGAAATTTCCCTTTCTTTAATGCCATTATATCCATTTTAATGTTCTCCTTCTTCCGATGTGATGTTACTGTGACATTATGACAACTTAAAAAATGCTCTCTCTGTGTCACATCATAAAATGTTCAGCAATTTGGACTGTTCCGTCAATTTGTAGCAAGAATGGCCTAAAAATTCAAAATTAACGCATTAATCAATTTAATATGCATTAAGTTTTAAATTTTTTCACAAGGGTGTTGGATCCAAGTTCTAACTTCAAAATTCGATCTCTTAATTTCACTCAACAAATATTACAATCAATACATATATATAATACTTCTTGTATAAAATGAAACGATTGAATTTGGAGGTTAGAACTTGAATCCAACACCTTCAATTAGTTAATTCCTTTTGTGGTTTTTCAGCAAGGTTGCACTAGAGATCCTCTAGGGAGAGTTGAGACAGATTTTTACTCGCATTTTGATTGGTGCTATATAACCGGAATCGGAAG
>JAUESH010000033.1:5839022-5850498 GCA_032275165.1 Synergus magnus
TGATAGGACTACACTTTTCCCAAGTTTGAGTTCGATCAGACAAAGTCAAAAATTCGGGGTGGGTACACTTGAGAAATAATGCCCCATAAGCGAGATTCGTTATAAACGAAATTTTCCCTCAAGGTTCAAGGTTCAACGGATCAAAGGAATATTTCGTTATAAGCTTTGATGGTTTAACATGGCAATAAAGAATCGTGGGGCAACATTTATTACTAGAATTTCGGTTGAAACCAGACGTTTTATCACAAGATAAAACTCACTTGATATCATTCAGGCCTGAATCAGATATATATGTATATATATCTAATCTAGCGAATGTAGTGGGAGTAATAAGTGAGTAAGTAAGTGAGTGTGTGAGTGAGTGGGTTGTAAACTCTAAAGGGGTGGGGAGATGGTTGTTTAACCATGAGCAAGGTGGGGGGCCAAGTTTAAGGCCATGAGACGTCGCTGACGTCATGTTTGTTCGCCGGGTCAGCCCTAACCTTCGACAATATATGCCTGTCTAAATTTCCATCAAACATTTTAATGCCTCTTCACACACCTGCTGTTATCGTATTGTGCAGACTGAATTTATTAATCTGATTGTGGTGTCAGTCGGTATTTTGTATTATGTTATTTTTGACGATTTTATCTCATGTTTTCTCGACTTCGACGGTAAAGTCAAAATCTACATCTTAGCAAAAATGTATTTTTATTTCATTACTAGGGCAACAACCCTCAGATCCTCTTCCTGATCAAGTACTCAATACCTTAGCTACTTAACGAAGCAGTACTTTGTCTGAAAATTGTGACGGACCCACGGATTTTCTAATTTTTTAATTTTTCATTCATCAAGTTCCAATAAAGTTATAAAGATAGATTTCTTTTACATTTACTTCTTTCACTTTACAAACCCCACACTGAGGATCAATATCAGGTTTTCGCCTAATAAATAATACGATTTTCGTATGAGATATTAAAATAAATATTCAAATTTTGAATAGATTATTTTTAATTTCTGTTTCTTTTTTTATTTAATTATGAACTCTCTTTTAAATTTTCCACGTGGAAATTTGTTTCACCTTTTCAAAAGAAAACAAATTTCAGTCCTAAAGTTTATCGACTTGTAAATAAAAATTGACTAGCACATTATGGAATGACTGAAAATTTCCGAAAAATAAAATTCTTGACACTAAAATTTCCGAATAAATAATTACCGAAAAATAAAATTTCTGGTATTATAAAATTGCCGACACTTTAAAATTCCCGAAATTAAAAATTCCCGACACTGGAAAATTCTCAAAAAGATATCTAAAAATGTCTGAAAAATATTTTTTAAATACAGAATAATTAAAAAGTTTTTTAAAATTATTATTTAAATTATTTATTTATTAAAATAATTGTTTTCGGGAATTTTCCATTGTCGGGAATTTTATATTGTAATCAATTTTCGGTCGGGAATTTTCCAGTGTTGGAAAATTTTTATTTCGGGAATTTTATAAACTGTCGGGAATTTTATTTTGTCGATTATTTTATTTTGTCTTTTATTTTATAATGCCGAGATTTTTATTTTTCGGTAATTATTTATACGGGAAATTTATTTTTCGGGAATTTTCAGTCGTCTCCAAATTATTTGTCTTTATCTATCATTATCGGGTCAAATTCTAATCAAATTCATATTGAAATTATAAAAAATACAGTATAAATTTTAAAATCAAACTTGTTATACAAATTCGCCTGGATAAAATTATTTGTTTTGCACATTTTCCGACAAGAATTAAATTACATATTACATCTTATTACATCTTATTAATATTAAATAAAATAACGAAATCTCAAGTCGTTGAAACTTTAGCTATTTAGTATTACATATAAGACAAATTTAAACCTGTTTCTTCAAGCGTGCGAGCGATACTTTGTTATATGTGATTATATGTGTTAGTGATACGTTATTTTGCGGTGAAAGTTTATGGGTGTGCATATCATATAACATCCCTAAATTCCCACCATCAAATAGGAAAAAATGAGACTAATTATAGCGAATATTGATATAAAAAATTTCTCTATGCATATCGAATTTTCAAACGATCAAGTGTTTTAAGGATAAGATGTAAAATGAGAGATAAGATAAAGTTGTTGAATTATCGAAATTGCATACCTGAGATATCTCTTGCGACAAATTAAAAAAAAACATCGAGGCTCTCTTATTCAGTTTAAAAACAATCATTAAAATTATTAATTTTAAATTTGTTGAGGGATTAACTATATTGTTGAATTCAGATGTTCACCTGTTCCTGAATTCTTTTAAATTCTTTTGACTTCTCTGCATTGACTTTGTTTCTTTTTGAATTATCCTTGAATTCTTTTGAATTTATCTGAACTCTTCTGAACTCTTGAATTCTAATGAATTCTTCTGAATTGATCTTAAATTTAATTTAAACTGTTTTGAGATATTTTGAACTCTTTTAAATACTTCTAAATTAATCTTAAATTCGTTTTTAATGGAAATATAAATACTGACCAAAATGTAGTTTAAATTATATACATGTACTCTAAGCAATAAAAGAATAAAAACATCGCAAAAAATGAGCTTTCCGAGTAATGATATCCCCTTAAGGCTAAAGTCTCAGGATAATAAGGGTCATCCTACTGTAGGTTTTTTGCGTTAATAGAATTTTTTTTTTCTGTTTCAGGTGAGTTCCCATAATGACAGACCTAAGCTTCTTAATTTTTAACCGGTAAGAGGAAATAATTAAGGTATCTTTTATGTATAAAAACAACAGTGAAATAAAATTGAAGGATCAGCACGCATTAATAATAATAATAATAATGATAATAATAATAATAATAATAATATCCCTAAATTTATAAATGAAAAATTCACTAGAAAAAAGCTGGAAAATGACCGGAAATTTGAAATTGAAAAGCTAATTGCAATGTTGTTTCTCTCTTAAATCAAAATTTTAGGTTTGACAGTTCTTTTTGTCTACTGAGTAATCGAGACTTTTAAAGCTAGGTAATTTTTTAATCACATCTTCTAAGTGAATTCGTGGTGTAGGTATTCAACTGAATTTCAGTGAATTAAAGAAAGTTTGAGTGAATTCTGAAACAGATGATCGGCATAATGGTGCTGAACTTGTCGAGACGTGGTTTTACTGCTAAGGTTCTTCGTGGTATTGACCTTGACCGTGATTTAGAAACAGCCTTGTCGCAAATCGATTCCTACCTTTTTTATCGCCATTCCCGCCGCACTCTTTGTCACACGTTGATATTATATTTTCGACGCCCAATTATTATTAGTGTCCTTAACTGAATTTAGGATGGTCCAAAAAAGATTAAATTTTTTTAATAGCACAACCCTTTAGAGATTGTTCGTTTTGGTGTTCAAACATGGTTTTAAAAAAATATTTAGGAGCCCCCAATCCTGCTTTTGTGAATTAATTGATTAATGTTATAATTCTGAAAGATATATTTTACTTAAAGAATACATACTTTGTACGAATGTCAAAGTAAAATAATAAAATATTTCATTAATTCGCGTTTACTGAAAAATCCCGAAAAATATAATTCCCTACAATTTTTCAGCTTAAGAAATTTTTCATCGTTGGTAATTTTGCAATATCAACAATTGTCAGTTTCTAAAATTTTTTCGTCGGGAATTTTATTTTCTTTGGATCAAGCAAGTGTGCATTTTACTTTGCAATATTGTAAAGTATACATTGACGGGGTTCGTGAAGTATGCAACTCGTAAAAACTGATCGACCAGACTACATGGATTTTGGAGGTATAGGCTTACTCAGGGTCGTCAGGGCAAAAAATATCGAGCTCCACAGCTCGGGAGCCCGGCCAATACGATTATTGTGAATTTGCGTAAGATAACTCGTTTTTAGTTTGTGGATTTTACTCTCGATTTTCCTGGAAAAGATTCATAACACTTGATAGAAATTAAAATTAATTAAGGAGATTAAATCATTATTCAAGGGACGTAATTTAAAATTGAAAAAAGACTCGTTTTATTCCTTAGGAAAATAATTAGCTTATTTATATTAAAAAGAAAAGTTTGGAACATTTTCTAGAGATTTATGTCGATCGTTAGCTTTATTAAGAAGTCGGTGAAGACAGGTTTTACCGTCTTACTATAATTCAATTTTTTCTATTTGAAATATGGAGCGAGACTAAAATGTATTATACATTTATTTTTTATTAAATTATGTAAGTAATATTTAGATAAAAACTATGAAAGCAAATGTTGATTAAACTTAAGATCTGATCAAACCAGATTATAATCTTATCGGTCGTTACTCGAATATTTCTTTTTGTGCTGAAGGACGTGACATTAACAGGCTCATTCATTTAATATCAACCGTAAATATTAATTAAGTCAATCATATTTCTGTCTATAAAGACTTTTGCATTATAGGTATATAAAAGTATGAACAAAGCTTGCATTAAGCGGTCTGATTTATTAATTTTTTTCTTTCTTTCAACTTTCTGACCAAGGCATGCATGAATTTAAAGTTTGAGAATATTCATAATAATTTATTTTTAAAAGGATTCAAGATATATTTAAAAGAATTCAAAAAATTCTAAAAGAATTAAAAGTACTTCAAGATTTCATCTATGTAATACTTATAAACTCAAATCTTTTCACACAAAATAAAAATGTGTACCTTTACTTTAAATTAGGTCAAATATACATTAAAATTTCCTGATTTTTTATTTAATACGAAAAAAAATCTTATACAGTAAAAATAAAGTTTTAAAAATAGGAGTAGCTTAATTTAATTAATTTTTGGATTAAATTAAGTTATTTAGACGTTTAAGCCAATTAAGCGTCTTAAATTTAGTCACTGTTCTCTTAACCCAAGATAGTCACTTGGGGTGTGTCATACCCCAGCCCATTTTCTAGCTTAAATTTATCTCTCCAAAACTTTAACTTTCGGCAATTTTTTAAACATATTTAATATACAAATGTTTACTCAATTTTTGCATAAATTTATTGAAAAGGGTTTAAAATGGGGTGTGACACACCCCATGTGAATGTTACATATAATTCCCATGAGGTGTGACTATCTTGGGTTAAAACCAAAATTAAGATTTATTTGGGGCTGAATTTAATTCGGGAGAAAATAATAATTTAGAAAATAATATCCCTTATATCTTAGAGAAGTAAAATTAATTTTTCAGGTGGATTAATTTAAGTTAAAGTATAGGCTTAATTTAAGTTATGTTAGAGGCTTAACTTAAGTTACCCTAATTTAAATCCCCTTTTAGACTTAACGCTAGACTTAAGCCCATCTTAGTCTTAAAACAAGACCGTTTTAGTCTTAAAACAAGACTTTACAGTCTTGTTTTAAGAACAATATGGGCTTAAATCTAGCTTTAAGTCTAAAAAGTGACTTAAATTAAGGTAATTTAAATTAAGTCTGTAACGTAAACTAGACTTTTTTTCTGTGATGTTCCATAGGTGTCAATATGCATTCTTCTGACATTGGAACCCCTGCATATAGTATTTCGAAGTGGTTTCGATTTAAGCCCATGAAAAGTATGAAATATCACCATATTTTGTAGGATCTTTCGTAAAATCAATGGATTTGGAATTTTTTCGAAAATTTTATAAAAGTGTATCTCCAGTGCTGAAGCATTGGAGTGCCAAGGTCGGCGGTGACGGACGATTCTGTGCCTTGTCGGTCGTTTTCGTCAGAGCTCGGCGTCTAAAATTGCGACGGCGCGTCGCGGCGGCCTTCGGGATCGCGGCTGTGAGCTCTATGAAAAGTCAAGTTCAAGGCTAACCAAATAGTTGACTCGTCGTTCCCCTCCTAATACCACCCACTGTCTCTCCCCACTCTATCCATCAGCTCCATCTCCGTTCTCTTAATGGCTGTCACTTTACGAGAGCGAGAGAAGAGAGGGAGAAGTTTGAGGGGAAAGCTTACGCAATGCTTTCGCCGTTACTTTCTCTCTTTGCGCTCGATTTCGTTCGATTAGTTCGATTTCGTTTTGGGATTAATATCGTTCCACACACACTTAATTCAGATTATTTAATTCTATTCTTTGTTTGCGATTTTCTAATCGTCAAAGTCTTCACTCTTGGATTCTCATACAACATAGCTTTTACATGTATTATTGAGCCCAAAATAGTATGTAAATTATGCAAATTATGTGAAAAATCAACGTAGATATTTATGTGAGGTAAACATTTTTTGATGTGTTTTATTTGCTGCTTTTTCAAACAGTATTATTGATGGATTTTGAAAATAAAGAGTTTATTTAAATCGCAATTTTCTCTAGAAAAATTACATGAGGAATTTCAAATCGATTGTCGATTAGGAGTCAAAATATTTTAAATGTTCGAAAATATGGACCACTTAAGCGCGATAGTTTTTTTTTAGATTTTTGCTTATAATACATTTTCAATGAAGGAAGAGAAATGGGAATGTGAATTCCAAAGAGTTTCAAAAAATTGCAAAGAATGAATAGTTAATACTGAAGAATTCAAAGCGAATTCCAAAGAATTACAAAGAATTCTGAAGAATTTCAGGTGAATTTAAAAGAAGTCCTGAGAATTGTAGATGGATTTTAAAGAATTCTAAGTGAAGTCCACAGAATGCCAAAGAATTTCAAATAATTCATTATGATCTGTAAAGAATTCTGAAAAATTCAGGTTGAACTCCAAAGAATTCAAGGTGAATTACCAAGAGTTTATTATGAATTTTAAAGAATTGCTAAAAATTCAAGGTGACAAAAATATGGTAAATGGCCTAGTTTTAGCAAAATATATTTATGATTGCGAGCGTAAAGTTGAAAAAACGAAATTTGCTCTTATGGTAATTACCTCATGCCCTTGATTTCGTATAAATTTCCCTAAATTTGGTAAGGTTCCCTTTGAAGTCTCTGAAATAATTTAGAATCACTTCAAATCTTCTGAAATCTCTTTATAACGTTCGATCAATATTTATAAATCCCTTTAAATATTTTAAAATCTTTTCAGGTGTTTTTTTTATATTTTTTTATCAAGATCGACCTGCTTCTACGTAATATGTATCATATAAAGTGTATAAAGTGTAAAAGCGCTTCGCGCAGATGACACAGTTTGCCAATTACTTTATCGTGATTTAAATTGCCCCCTGATCCAAATAAGACCGCTGTGCTGTATTATTACAATTGATAATAATGGCGACCATTTCTATATGCACTCTGCATTCCAGGCAGGAAGACCCCTTTCAAAAATGTTTAACTCTAATTAATTTAATTCTAATTAAGTATTAAATGCTTTTAAATTTCCTCCCCTGAAAAGCTCTAGACTTATTTTGACTTCTGTAACAGCTTTAACTATTTATTTATTTTTTTTTTTTTCTGTTATTGGCCTTTGGACATTTTTTTTTTTTTTGATGACAAATTTTTTTATTTTTAGTACAAAAACTTATTCCATCAAATTAAGTATTACTCAATACAACGAGTTCGATTTTAAAGACTTTAAAGTTTAATTTTTACACTCTCATTTATTTTTATTTTGACTGAAAAAGTTTTGAAAACATAGTTTATTCCAACAAATCTTTTTTATAGAGAGAACACAAATTTCAAAAGATTTTAAGGTGTTTCAAAGGATTTCAACAAATTTTTATTTTTATTATGACTGAAAAACTTTTAAAAGCAATAAATTTAATAAATTGTGCAATTTGAAGGAAGTGATAGGTTTTTCAAATGGGTTGAAAAAATTTCGTAGTATTTTTTACTGGAAAAGGAATAATGAAGGTGTTAAAGAAATTTGTTTACTAATATTAAGATAAAATTCAGATTCTTGAGCCTTAAATATTAATAGTGAGGAAAAATGAAAAGTTGTCAATGGAAAAGTCAGAGAAAAGTCAGGGAATTTTTAAAATTAAGTTTTGCGGCCACCCTGAATGTTGCATTCTGAGTGAGAAGAGTTGGATTCTAAAAATTTTTATGCGTTACCCGCGTTTAAAAATAGTTGACGGAAAAAATGTGCAATTGGATTTGCAGCGAGCCTTTCTCTTTCTTATTTCATCGACTCTTATTGCCGTTATATTTTTCTTTTTATTCCCCCTTTTACTTCTCTTCCCATAAGCCAGTTTCTTATTTTAAAATTCCGTTTTTCTGATTTGCGTAGGTTTGTATGATATCTGGTACATCTGTGGAGAGCATGCTTGGAAGCAGGACGATGCCCAATATTAAACAAGAGATTGAAAATCCTAGCACTCCCACGCAGAGTTACCATCAGGTCTGTTCGCCGTCAACTACTCTTCAACATCAAGAGGTAATAATATCTAATTACTACCATTAATATAATTTGGTTTAAAATCCATTTGAAAAAATTGAATTCTTGTAGTTTCTTTTAATTTTGTAGTTAATTTGAACTTGTTTATTTAATTTAAGATTGTTTAATACTTTAGGTCTTCAGCTTAAAATTATTGATTTAAAATGTTTGTTTTATTATGTAGGCAATTTGCACAAAAATGGATATGCCGGATTATGGCGGTGGTGGCGGAAGTCCTGGTAGTCCAGAAATGCATCATTGTTCTTCAACAACTCAACCACTGGGAAATTCGGAGGTAATTATAAACATTCAGTCATTTTTCAAAATATGATTTTTTGGGATAAGATAATATATACATATATGTATATTGAATTATATTGAATATTTAAAAATTTTTAGATGTATTTACAGAGGAATTCCATGCTTAAACATTCATCTCACTGATTTTTTAAACTTATACAACTTATTACACATACAACAAGGAAAAAACATCTTACATAGTTTGCTCGACAAATTTTTGTTCGATGAGTTATCGCTTTTTAAAATTCTTTTCTTATTCGATACCAAAAAAAAGTATATGAAAACAACAAATCGGCCAAAACTTTCCACTTTTGTTTAGAAACAATTAGGAGCTATTCACGTATTACGTAAGGTGTTTTTCGTTTGTTTAAATAAAGATGAGAATAAAACAGCCGTGAAGTTGATAAGAACACACTGATTTAAACAAACGAAAAACACCTTATGTAATACTTGAATAGCCCCATTATAAGAATACAAAATAATTAAAATTGCCATAATTTTTCGAACGAATTTTTTCGACGAAATTATCTAAGACGTATTTTCCTTTTTGTATGAGTAATAAATTGTACAAGTTTAAAAAGAATCGGTGAGATGAATATTTGTCTGCTGTGAATTCAGCATGGAGTTCCCCTACTAAATACTTGAAAGGAACTTTGGAATCTTTCAATATATCAGACAAAGCCATTTAATTATTTTCAGCACTTTTAAATGTATTTTACGATTTTAGTTTAGGTTTTCAATTTTCAAACTCATTATTCATTTATTCATTCATTACACCAGATAGTATTCAATATAAACTATGAAGATTCGTTTGCGGAATAAATTATTTTTTTAGTATCTCAATTACTTAGAGTTTCTGAAAAGTTAGTAAATATAATATTTAACCCTTTGGTTCCGGGATGAGATCCAGGAATCCCAATCCATTTTACCTTGCCCCACCCCGGAGCCAAAAGAGTATGTAACTCAAGTATGATATATATCATTCATGGCGGAGCTTTAGGCTTTACTAGTACTAAAAGCTAAAGTAATGTTATCTAATCGAGAAATTCTTTTTTAACTGACAAGTTATTTTAGTATCGTCGGAAAATCGAATAATGACAACTATGCGGTAATACGATGGACTTTGAAATATTTAAACGTGGCCGTCTCATTGTCGCGCGTCGACCTGTAATTGTTTCTTTCAAAGTTTCCGTGCGGATTATCGTTTGTACTTTTCTTTTCATTCGAACCTAATTGTATTATTCATCAAACCTTCAATGAAGAATGACTGATTGTTTATTACTATTATCAACTTTTAAATAACTTGTAGTTTTATTTATTGTTTTCTAGAGGATCTGGGAAACCTGAAAAAGTCATGGAATGAAAAGATCACCCTTTGAGTTACAAATTACTTAAAACAAATTGTAATTTTAATTTCTTTCTGCACTTAGGATGGTGTCAAAGAGGAAGACATGATGCCTAGAAGGCTATGCCTAGTCTGTGGCGACGTTGCAAGTGGTTTTCATTATGGTGTTGCATCCTGTGAAGCGTGTAAGGCTTTCTTCAAAAGAACGATACAAGGTATGAAACTTATTTTTAATCTGATTAATTGTAACTCTTCGGTAGCTCTTCCAGATAGTATTGAGAAACTCTTACTTGCCACTTTCATCAAAATAATTTGGTGAATGTAAGCAGTATTTGTAAAAGAGTTGATTTCAAAGTTGTCAGTTTTGAAAATTTGAATTTTAATGACTGGGAAAAATATTTACAAACCGTGAAATGATAAATTTTCACCGAGAAATGGCCGGAAATTTTTGAGGCTGGAAAAAACCGATAATGTCAGTGAATTTATTTTGTAATTATAAAACAAAAAAATTTAAACAAAGATTGGAATCTTTCAATTTTCAACACATTACAGTTTAAATTTTAAAATTTTTAATATTTCTTTAAATTTTTTAAAAATGTTTTCATTTTACAAATTAGAAAACTATCTGGTTTTGAGCAGTTTAAATCGAAAAAAGTGATACTACATATTTTAAAATTAAACGATGATCGACTCAAGCGCAAGTGATCTCAGTAATATCTGGTGAAGAACCGTGAATATAATGATAAAGTAGCTAGTAATTTTACAGGAAACATTGAGTACACATGTCCAGCGAATGGCGAGTGTGAAATTAACAAACGTAGGAGAAAAGCGTGCCAAGCTTGCAGATTTCAAAAGTGCTTGAGGCAAGGAATGCTGAAGGAGGGTGTAAGATTGGATCGAGTCAGAGGCGGAAGGCAGAAATATAGAAGAGCTACTGATCCATATGTTCCAGGAAAAACTACGACACTAGAAGGTAATTAAATTTATATATTTCGCTTTCCTTCCTTAAGCATTAGAATCTGACCTTCGATTTCAGTCCAGCAGAACATTAGATATGATGTTTGACGAGTAAAAGAATTTTAAATAATATTTGTGCTCAATTAATCTTTAATCATGTGAGATAATATTACGTACAATGAGAAATTGAAAAATGTCCATTGCTTTTAACCGGAACCAATTCAAATCAGGCAAGTTCTACACTTCAATTTGTTCACGACGAAATATGTTATTCTTCAGAGGATATTAGGCTACACGTATTTTTCCGATTTGAGAAAAACAGTTTATCCAGAGTTATAAGTATTTGAATTTTGAAGTGTGTTTTTTAAGAAACCACAAATCTTTATAACTTTTGACCTAATTAAGGTTTTTTTCTCCTAGCCACGGAAATGGTTTGTTAATTTTTAATGCTTTTAAGTTTGGTTTTACGCTTCGAAAGTTGATGATAAATCTTCCCAGAATCTGGAAAGAAAACTTAAATATCTCCATTAGGACTAAGGGTATACTGCCGTCCAAACTAAAAAGTTAGGTAAGTGCACTCTGAGTCGAACGGAGATATTCAAGAAAAACCATTTGCG
>JAUESH010000033.1:5905605-5922764 GCA_032275165.1 Synergus magnus
TTTTTTTTGTGCATTCAAAATGACACAAACGAAAACAGTCGAATGCCGAAAAGCGCATTCGGACAAAAACGGAATTTGTTTGGATTTATAGGCATTAAAGTGTACAATTTTTTCAATGCTATATAATCCACTTCAATGCTCTCCTTTTTACACGGTTTATTGGATACTGAAGGTTTAAATCGAGATTACAGTAAAAATCTTGTAATCGGTTCTCAAAAAAAAGCACCAAACTATTTTGGAATGGGTATAATAAAATTATCAATAGCAAAAAAAAAAAGAATTTCGGTGCGCTGCTAATTAAATTTTTTTTAATTATGGCACTTTAGGACCACCAGAAGAAGAGAACTCTTTCTGTATGTTAATGTTTACTAGCCAAGTTGTTTGAATAGTGCATATCATAAACGAATATCTGTTTACGTCGCTTTTTAAATGACCTATCACTTTCTGAAACGCCGGTATATGAAATACATACTCCTTGAATTATATGGTAAATAAGCGGTAACGACAACCAACAGACCTGCCAGGAATACAAACCTCCTCGACCATAATCAAAAGAGGGGATGGTGAGGGTGGAAGTTGATGGCGGAAGACTATCGGGAGGGTGGAGGTTGGCGTGCACGCCGAACAATGAACGCAGTACGACCGCGGCATGCAACCGACCCTAACCAACGCCGCCAACACTATCATCCCTCCGAATAGATTATAGATTAATGCCGAGATTCGAATCGCATAATGCTTGTGTATAGAACCCCTAAACTTGGGCGCTCTTCGAGGGCGCTCAACCTTATAAGCCGATGCAGAAACCCATTTTGCTCCATGTCCATCATCGATTAATTAATAACCTATTATTATACTCAAATTTATTAGGCTGTCCAGAAGGTCATTATTTTCCGTACATTATCGTAACTTTTCGAGTTCCGCTTTTCAGCTCCGTTCAGCTACCACCTCCACAACGGAATATCAATATTTTTTTTATGCCACAATTTCGGGCTAATTATAGGGTAATTTTGGGCGGTAATGCCAATTTTTGGGCTCTTTTATTTTTCTCAAAAAAAAACAAAAATTTGGGTGGAGGTGCTGAGCGCTCGAGCAGCTAGCACCTCCAGTATATAAAAACATCAAAATTTTAAAATCAACCCCTAACTCTGACAACCACCCCTCAATTTTTAAAAATACTTTTTAAACAAAAAAAAAAAAAAACATTCTAGAATTTAGGGCTATTTTCGGGCTATGGAAATACGCAAAAATCAATTTCCCAAAATCAAACCCTATCGCTGACAACCACCCCTCAATTTTGAAAAATAATTTTTAGAATAAAACAAACTAATTTTCGACAAAACGTCTACATTTTTTTGTATCTTGAGAATATTTGTGTCCCGAAACTTGTCAAAAAACGATTTTCAAGTACTTTAAGGAATTTTACGAAACTATATGGGATTTTACGACCTAATTATGCAATTTTACGATATTTCGTAGGTCTTTAAGTAATTTTAAGGGATTTAACAATATTTTGTGGGATATTAAGTAATTTTAATGACTTTTACAGAATTTCAAGGGATTTTACGAGGTCTTATGTAACTTTCAGCAATTTTAAAGGATTTCAATGTACTTAACGAAATTTAAAGAGGTTTCAAGACCTAATTATAGTGTCAAAATATTATATAAAAATTTGCGAGATGAAAACTTTCTTAATTTTGAAAATTTGTCGATATTAATTACTCAATAATAAATTATTATAAAGATGTAATGTTAATGAAAAGATATTTTTTCCAAATCATACTAAATAGAAGAAATCGTTTCCTAGAAATAAATGAGTAATCGAAAGTAGATTTGAAATTTATAACGTTGATTTGTTAAACCAAAGTTAAGTTCTATATTGTATACAAAACCTTGTAAATAAACACAGAATTTTTTATTTGGAACAAAAATTGGTCGAACAAAAATTCTTTTTTAGTCGATTTTGGGAAAATGATTTTTACGTATTTCAAGAGTCCGAAAATAGACCAAAATTCTAGTATAGTTTGTTCTGTCAAAAACTTATTTTTTTAAATTGAGGGTTGATTATCAATGATAGGGGTTGTTTTTTCGAATTTGGTTTTTTGATATTTCAATCGCCCGAAAATAGCCCGAAAATCAGGTATGATTGAATTTTAAAATTTTAATGTTTTTATATACTGGAGGTGCTAGCTGCTCCACCCAAATTTTTGTTTTTTGAGAAAAATGAAAGTGTCCAAAAATCTGAATTATCGACCAAAATTAGCCCGAAATTTTGTCATAAAAAAAATATTGATATTCCGTTGTGGAGGTGCTAGCTGAACGGAGCTCCGCTTTTCGTTTTGAGCTTATTATAAAGGGCCAATCAGTTTTTGACGTCATAAAAATCACTAATGACGTTTAAAAAATGTAATAATGACAAGTACAAAGCTGGTTTTTTACAAACATCTTTTCAAACTGTGCCATTTCTTCAATTCAATAATTTGGTTTAGATTATTATCAAATTATGAAATTGGGATGACCGAATTTTCGTAATTCTTACCTTGACAGAATGTCGGCAATCACATGCACTTATGGTCGAGAGAAACTGTTAAAATGATCCATGTTAAGGGAGGTTCTAATCACAATTTCCTAATTGCGTGTTTGAAGTACTTCAGAACCGTGCTAGCGTAATTAGGAAATAGTGATTAGAAGTTCAGAAACGTGGTCCGTGTCACTACTTAACCCCTCCCCCTCCCACCTATCAAGACACATAGCCAGGAATTCGAGCTGTCATTATCAGAGTCTCTAATTAAGCGAAACTAAATTTTTGGTAATGAATAAGATCGAATTTAATAGTACTTCTAAATCGGGAAAACGAAAGTAATTTACATAAGTTATCACATTTTTCATTAATCTCCGAATTCTTATCACTCGCCTAATTGTGTGGAAAATCCGATTTGTCTCATTAAGATATTTTCAGCGAGCTCTAAATACTCTTTCAAAAATCGGAAAGAAATACAGAATCTGGAATTTGAGAACCTAAATTCAAACAGATTCAATTTTCTATGGCTTTTATTCATTTTAGTCGTCCCCAATCGATTCTTTCTAGAAGAAAAGAAAGAGATTTAATGTTTGGTTATTGGAGGACAGAAGATTAAAGCTTAGATCTCTTTCTTTACACTCTCACTCCCCTTACTCAATTTGATGGGCAGCACTATTGCTCCTTTATACAGTTACGTCTAACTCCATCAACGGGAGTTTTCAAAGGAAAAAAACTTACATTCAACTCTGAGGTATCACGAATGGATGCAACGGACATTCTTTTTCTCTTAATGGTATAACATTACTGGTCAATTCGCAAGAAAAGTAAACAGAAAAGCAATGGCCAGTTGCACAAGGAATTTGCGCTATGGTCTTTAGCCTTCTGTCACAGTCTGTAAATTATGGAGAGATCAATGTGGCAGTACACTTGAGTCCACAATGTAAAGTTTTCTCTGCTTTCTGACGCAGACATTCTTTTGTGGATGAAAAGAACTTCAATGTGATACATTAATCTCTGCTTACTTTACAATTCTATTATAACTCTGCGAATCTCTTATTCATTCTGAGTATAATTATTTAAGATCTTTCTTTAAAAATATTAGAAATATTTATATTAAAAATAATGACGCATAATTGCAAAACTTTTTCCCATGAGGCATGCACTAATGTGAGCAAATATTAATGTACAGATAATAAGGTTGGCCATGAGAAAAAAAAGAATAACAAAAGGTCCAGTAATCTTTTCAACGTTCGTACCTGGATTAATTATTTCCATTATTGTGAATCATTAAGAAAAAGTTAAATGAGAATAAAACTCGGAGCGCAAGAGTAAGTGAGCAGACGTAGACTGGGAAATGACCCTTGAGCCCCTAGGGTCACGGAGGATTTAACCTGCGATCCCTGGGACGATTTTCAAGTCCCGTAATCCAGCCGTGACCTCGACAATCCCCGACCCGATTCCACGAAAACCTCGTATTCGTGACCCTTTCGGTTTTATTGTAAACTCCAATAGGAAATGTAGACGATTTATTATGTGTTTACGACTTGAATTTTATGTTTTTATTAGTACAATAGTAACTCTTAATTGATAACACTATAGCTCAATAGCTATTCCAAATTTTCCTGCAGTCGTAAAGCGGAAACATCCAAAGTTTGCTCGTAAACACACATGTATGAGGATTTAAACTTTTATGAGAGGCGAAAGTTAAGTGTTTGATAGATTTTTATTTATTTAAATTCTGCAGATCTATTGAAGGATATTTTTAGGAAGAATTCAAAAGAATTGTAAAGAATTCAGAGGAATTCATAATATTCAGTCATCTGACTTTTAGCAACAATACAAATCTAAACTGGGCACCAAGCTAGAAGATTTTAGTCCCTAAAAATAGATGAGACTGAAGTTTGCAACGTTTACGATAAACGAAAATGAAAAATTTTCTTTTTTCTAAAACTTACGTGATCCAAAATTTTCTGGTGCAAAGTAGTTGTATACAACCCAAAAAATGACCTACCAAAGTTTCAACCCCCAGGTGAATTTGGAACTCACAATACTTCATTCCTTAAAATTAAATAATTCACCAAAATTACCCTAATTCGTCGGTTCAAAATTTTATTGCTGATAATGGGTCTTCTAAAATTTAAAAGACACCCTAAAAACTTTCATCCCCCTAATTTATTTGGAACTCACCCCATATCATCCCTTAGAACTAAAAAATTTAAATTAACCCTAATACGTTGGGTCAAAATTTTATTGCTGATAATAATTCTTTTCAATGCTAAAAAACATCCCAAAAAGTTTTATTCCCATACCTCATTTGGAACTCACCCCATACCATCCCTTAGTCCGAAAAAATTCACCAAAAATTCAGCAATGAAACTTTGACCCAACGAATTAGGGTAAATATGAATTTTTTAGGTCTAAGGGATGATATGGGGTGAGTTCCAAAGGAGCTGGAGGGATGAAATTTTTTAGGATATCTTTTAGCATTAAAAAGACTTAGTATCAGCAATAAAATTTTAACCCAACGAATAAGTTTAAATTTGAATTTTTTAGGTCAAAGGGAAGTAGGGTGAGTTCCAAATTCACGGTGGGGTTGAAACTTCGGTGGGTCATTTATTGGATTGTATAGAACTACTTTCCACCAGAAATTTTTGGATCTTGTATGTTTTACAAAAAAAAAATTTTCATTTTCGTTTATCTTAAACGTTGCAAACTTCAGTGTCATAAAAATAGGACATTTAGCATTTTTTCAATTCCAAAATCGGAGGACAATAGAGATACTTTTTCTCCAAGCTCCATTTATCGATTTTTGTAATCGACAATGAGAAGAGACGATTTTTTTTTTTATCTGGCGCACTACTATCGCTGTCGCAGCAACTTGTCTTCAGGAATGTTTGTTACAAGTTGGCACACAGATATCCCAAAGGAGGGCTCGTGGTTATTCGGAACGAATCCTGGTGGAACAAGGATATCGAGAATTGTGGAGTGTGAATGTATTAGTAGGAGAAAATACACTGGGAAGTTCATTTTGAACGTTGTTTCGGCAATGCCTGTCGAATGTGTCGAATGGTTTCAGTGTAAAATGTAAATAAAATAGACTGGAATACATATAAGCGTGTGGATGAGGACTGAGGACGCAAATAGAAATCACTCTACTCTTATCGTCCAAACTTGAGATACATAAATTACATTTTTATCAAAAATCAGTTAGTTACTATTCACTACAATAAACGTCTTTTAAAAATGATGTAAAACCGAAAAAGTTTAGAGATACAAAGGAACATACGCAAAGCACTTTGCGAGTCGCTAAATTTGTAAAAGATCTTTGACACTATCAGAATACAATACAAAAAAATAAAAGTAATGTTTGTCCTTGCCTTCGTACGATGTTCTTGCGAAGGAAAGTGCCTCGAGCACTGATCCGAAATTCAAAGGAAAAAAACGTGTAAGAGACACTAAAAAATTATATTTAGTTAGTTTTCCTTAAAAATTTATTAAAGATTCATAATTTTATCAGGGTGGCCATTTTAGACGCATAATTCTTCAACTTTCAAAATTAATATCGCGTCAAATAGTAAGCGTTCGAATTGAAATGAATAGTTTTATAAACTCAAGTATACTGGAGCTTAAGTTAAACTTTGTTAGATTCGGTAGACCTTTTGTTAAGCTAATAAACACGAATCATGTTGAATTTATGAACATCAGATAAATTCTCCTCCAACGAGTTGGATGTTCCTAACTTAAAATTTTCCAAATTTATAATATAGAGAAAAAGTAATGCCCGTATAATAAGTTCCTTACCGGAATTACGCGATGCTGAGATGATCCGAGACTCGTTTGAAGCACATCCAACTAACTCTGAACGAAAAACTCCAAATGTTGTCCAAAAAGAAACCGAAAAATCCAAAGAGAATTGCAAATAGCACAACACTTCGAAGGTCAACTCACTTTTTTACCGAAAACTTTTAGCGTCCCGATCCCGAGCTTATAATCATAGCGGAAATTAAAAGCTCCGAGTTTACACGTTGCCCGCACGATCGATACTGACTCGATTTTCCTCTATCCCTTTTACCACTCTTTTCCTTGCCCTTGGCCCGAGCGAGCGTTCCCCTCTGTTTTGTTTTCTTTTCTTCTTTCGAGTCCTTGGCCAATTTCCCAGAAATTGATAAGAATAATAATCTATGCCGATTTCTCTTCGAACTTAGTTCAAAATAATATCTCAAAAATAAATATTCAAAATGAATTGTGTTGACAATTATTGTTAATCCAATTCACCATTTCTCCATGGACTTTACGGTTAAATGTTGTAGCTTCATCCGACAAAGATATTTCGTTGGTTACCTGATACTCGACTTTTTTTTTCGGATACACTAAAAAACTCATTAACTCAGCAAACTCTTTTCCGCGTCGGAAGTTAAACATACTCTTTTATGAAGGATAATTAACTCGATGAAAACATTTGAAACGCATACGGCTCTAGATTGTTTTTGTAAAAAATGCTGTATTGCCTGCTAGTGAAACGTGAAATATGAGAAATATTTTTTTATTAACTACAGAATGTTAAATTGTTCGTTGAACGGAAAATCTCTGCAGAGTTATGGATAGCACTTATACCTACTACAGTTTCCGTAATCGCGAGTGGATAAATCAGTTATCAATTATCTGACGATAAAGCTGGCTATGCGAATCTCGGAAACATCGAGCATCCACCCAAGTGTAATTTATTGACACGCCATAATTACACGTCACGAAACTTGATCCGGTGTTACAGCTCAAGCACCAGCTGTACTATATTTCTGTTGATAATAATACGTTGAAAGTGCCCGAAATGTAATCTGTATATTTAGATCCTGCTTCTGATCATTCAGGAAATACAAATATTTAATTTTCACTTAATACTTGACAGAATCTATTCTACAGTGAATTAATAATAATAATAATACTGTTCGACAAGGATTTTGGCACTTGATTATTGACAACTGATTCCAATAGGTTTTTTTCCCATAGATTTCAAATTCGAAAAATAAAATATTGAACTGGCTCCAGTTTTTGAGAAAAGCCCACTTTAAAAACTCTTACCTATTAAATCATTTTAGAATCAAATATTTAAAATTATACAACTTTAAAATTAAAACTCTATTTGTTATTTGTCCTTCACTCTAAACAAAATTCTATTAGTAGTGAAATTACTTTCCTTTCAAAATTCATCCTTTGAAATTAAGCAGATTTCTTTTATCTGTCAACGGAATCGTTTCACCGTTAAAAAACTCATCTGATAAGTGCAAAACGAAAATAATTTAACCGATAAACGATTTCTTTTGACTATAAAAAGAAATCCTTTAACTATTAAAGGATTGTACATTGTTTTAGTTTAGTGTTTATTTTTATCTGCATAACCTCATGGAATATATATTTTATAAAATTTTTACTGTCAAATACTTTGACAGTAGAAGGATAGCATTTGAAACGACAATCCTTTAACTGTTAAAGGATTTCCTCTCATGGCAATTTTGAATAGAAAATCCTTTCATAGTAAAAGGAATCGTTTGACAGTCAATAGACTGTGTTTAAAGTGTACTATTTGCATTTTTTTCCGAGCTGTAAATGTAGATATGCACATAAATAAAAAGGGCTGTTCTGACGCAAGCTCAAAATCAGGCGTTTGAGATTCAGTGACTTGTATTTTCGAATCTACCAATCGCTTTGTAGCGCCTTTGTGTGCTCCATGCAGCTATCAGTTGCGTGCCTCTGGCAAAGTGTCGTGAAGCAAGTTTAATTGCGAAACTTCTCGTTGATTGTCAAATGCAAAAAAATATCGAAAAACGCTGGTAATAACGCAATTTCAGGTTTTTGATTATAGATTGGTCCGGCCGCGGCTGTAATTTCCGTTCGCTTTTTCAAATTGTGTTACGAAACAGGCCTCTTGCAACGAAAAATATTTTGGGTCGTTACGCAATTTAAAAAAATTATAACACAAAATTAAACAGAAGTTTTAGAATGACACCCATTATTTAACCGCGTTCTACCCACTTTTATTGAAATTATTTCAATACCATTGAAAAGTAAACAAAAGAAGAGAACTCGGTCCAAAATATTGGTGAAAAAAAGAAACTTTGACAATCGAAGAAGAAGTAACTTATTTCATAAGGAAAATATATAGATGGTCAGTAAAGTAGGACGTAGTGGTGACATTGGTTCTGATATTACGTATGCCATAACGAATGATATCCGCTTCATGACATAAATTCGAACAATAAAGTTTTCGATGCCGAGAATGCATGAAGGAATTTCAAACGGAAGTGGCGAGCTTTGTACGTTTAGACTGTGACACAGTGGTTGAAAATCGTGAAAAGCTGGCCAAAATATGAACATTATTTTCGATTTGGGAAAAATTCAGTGCCCCTTAGTTTTAAGCATCGCTGATTATAAATTTAAAGTCAATTGTTCAAAAAACAAAATAGCGGATCCAAAATGACGGATGAATTTGACAAAAAGTGACTATTATTAATCTTTGATCAAAATAATTATAATTGTTAATTTAAATATTTAAAATCATAGAAAAAAAGTCAATAGACAACTAAGACATAGACAAAAAGACAATTAAAAATCTCGCTTCCAGCTCGTAATTTGATCGAAAGTGTATTTTTTTTTTGTGATTAACATTTTTATACGTAGTATTTGTTATGACACTTTTCTTATTAAAATTGAAAGTAGCAAAAAGTAGCAGCTGGTTTTTTGATATGTATTACTTGTGAGTGATGTGAATATTAGAAAAAAATTTGGAAGCGAGATTTTTCGAGATTGTTTATAAATTCCTTTTTTTATTAATACTTAAGGTGGTAAACTTGGAAATTTTTCAATTTATTTAACCAGATATCAATTTCGAATGTTCTAAAAATGTGCCAGCTATTTTTTATTTTCAACCACTGTGTGTGATGCCATTTAATAATGCTATCTTACGTCACGTGGGTTCTGATATTCTAGAGCATCCCTGAAATGGAAACCGCTTCATGGAAGTTTAGAGCATATTATTATATTAGGTACACAAATCTCTCAAGCAAAACTCAAGCGAACGCTCAAGCATACTTTTAGTTCATGAATTCTTAAAACAATAATTACATTTATGTTTATAATAGATCAAATAATTGTAAATAAAATATATAAATGTTGTTTTGCAAATTAATACATACGAATAAAGAGCGAGTCCGCTTTCATCCTTGAACCAAATCACCATGTCAAGAGTGTCGTATCCAGGTGGTGTAATGTTGCAAGGTAATTCAACAGATTTACCCTCAACCACGCTGAAGTTGAAAAGTGGCACTGAAACAATAATTAAACATTACATCATTATTGCATGGTCTGCGGGACATGAGATGTTTGAATTTGCTGAAATTTAGACATCAATAAACGTGGCCAGAACTGGCGTGAGTTGCACCGCGGAGAGTGGGGATACTGTAAGTGTGAGAGAGAAAGAACCATATTCTTCTCTCTCACTCAAACAGCATTCAGGAGACGCTCCGGTATATACGAGAAATTTTTCTTTGATTATGAGAAACCATATTTCTAAGCCCACAAACATTTCTACAATCTACTTTTTCTCCTCAGAACCGCATAAAAAGTCTGAAAATCTTTCAGATGAGTAGAAAAATATTAATGCAAGTAAACATTCCTTAAAACTAAAGTAAACAACATTTTGTTCCTTGTGGAATGTGAATGCTCGGTAATCAATCCTTTTAACCAATTTATTTGAAAATTTTTGGTTTCCTTTACTCACGACTTGTTCCATTCAAGGCTTATTTAATTTCGCACGTGACGTGGAATTCGATTAACGGTAGATCCCACTGCGGCCTGGTGGAACTCGCTTCCCAACCTGGTATTTATATCCGTTTGTCTAATGGAATTCGTTTAACAGATTCTCGTGCTTCCTTCCAGTGTTGCGTCTCGGTGTCGCTTTATATACGAGGGTGGTGGTACATAAGAAGCTTGAAGCTAGTGAACGGGGAGAAGAGAAGTACCCTGCTTGTTGCGCATCGGCTGAGACTATTAAGGGTAGGAAAAAGTGAGAATTCAAATGAGCTGCGTTAAGTCGGGCGTTTATATGATAAAGAGTTGCCTTTAAACAATATTTATGCTTCTCTGAGGGCAGAGGTATGTAATAAATACGAAGTATATGCTAATTTCGTATAACTTTATGGCCATATTCATTTCGAAACTTTACGCATTAATTCTGATGTATTGTCAATGATACAGCTCACATAAATGAAAAGTAGAAACTTCTAAACCTCAGGGCTTAGATATCACGGGTTGATATCTTTTGCTTAAGGCCATATGCCAGGAGAATCATGTAATATCTGCGCTTGACACTAGAATCTATAAGATTATTGAAAATCTAATAACTAAAATCGATTTTATACATAGAAGATAAACATTTCTCGTTCTTTCATGTAAGTTTTAAAAAATATATTAAAGAATGTCATTTCTCTGGAGATTCTTTATAAATCCTCGAAATCGTTGGATGTTTCTTGAAATTTTTCACTTTTAGAAGGAGTAGTCATGAACATCGGTAGAATGAAAATGTGGAAAGATATACTGTTAGATGTAGTTCGATTCTCTCACATATTCGCGGCTCAATTTCTTAGAGTTTGAATTTCGATAGGTCGAAAATGGTAAATGGGTGAAGTAGGTAGATCGAAGGAAAGGAAATCTCGTTTCCTCAAATCGCCTATTGGAATATAGCAAGAAATTGGTCGCTTCCTGGACGCCGGAATCTCGTTGGTTTCTGTTTTGCTCTCCCTCCTTCCGTTCGTTTCTGTGAAGTTTCCGCTTATTCGAAAGTAGCAAACTTGAACGAAAGATTTCATCCCGCTTGAGTTTCGCAAACGAGGGGCGCAGTATTCTATCTGTGGGGTCTTCGAATCATCTAATTCAAAGGAAGAAAGAACGCCGACGCCAAGAAAGGTAAGATTTAGAAGTGCGATATTGAAGTCGAACCAATTTCTTACCAAAAGTGTAGAATCCGGAAATTACGAAAAGCACTATTGAGATCAGTAATAACACTTATATGCCACAGTGGGATTCGAGCTAGAAAAGTTCTTTAGTTTTTCATTTCAAAATCAGATTGACCAATCTTCGATGTTTTACGAGATGTCGCCGACTCTCGAGAAGAAAGTTCTTTCTTTCTACCCGCTCTCAAGGTAAGAAAAGTAAAAAAACGATTCTTCTCACTCCACAGGCTTAGAAAACGTTACGACATTTCGTAAATGACTACATGTGATGTATTAAGTGTTCATTTGCAAATGAAAAAAAAAGAAAAAAGTAGAATCTTAAATAGAATTAACTTTTGAGTTCCAATGGAGATGCAACAAAACAGAATTACTGCGGTGTGAAATTAACTCACTTTTGACAATGTATCCAAAAGAAACACTTTTCTTGAAAGATTGGCTTGGAAAAAAAAAAAAAGTTTCAAAGAAGCAACTTTCCACTTGACAGTTATTATAATTTAATAAAACTAGCAATTATGATCCGCGCGTTATGCGCGCGATTAATTTTTCGTTTTTGCCAAAAAGATTCAGAGGATTCTAAACACATTTTAAAAAATTTCTTCGTGAATTTTCCCTAAAATTCTTGGGACGATAATTTTCGTAAACTTTCTGGAATTTCTTCAAACATTTACTAAAGAAAATTCTTAAAATACTCTTGGGGAATGTTACTCCACATTTTGTGATTTTTTTCTAAGATTTCCGGAAGATTCCCTAAATGCTCTTGAAAGGGAGACAGATTCGCATTGCGTGACTTTTTGTGATTTATCGAATTCAGCGGCCTGGAAGAATATCCGCTACAATATATTGAACACAGAATGAGTTCATTATTTTTGCAAAGGTCGCAGTGAGAGACCTCAAGAAGCCATGAAAAGCAACTGTTTCAATTATCGTCTGCGGTCGGATCACAATTTTATACTCTAATTAGTCTGTTGCTTCCACGTGACGTGCAAGAAATAGCCTCGTAGTAAGTCCTCGTTTTGTAGTCGGTCCTCGTCCTGTACTAAAGCCCCCACATAGCTTCATCAGCGGTGGTAATACAAGTATTTGAGTCGGTCGATCTCTTGCTTTTACGATGACGATGTGAGGGCGCTGACAGTTTAATTTTAATCAAGTCTGAACCCACGATTAAAGCGACGAATGTACCAGAACGAACTGAATTAACTCGCAGAGTGGTAGTTCTGCTCTATTACACACAGCACAGGTGGATACCCGTGAACGATGGGAGGAGGGTGTCAGAGGTTGGTCCGTTATTTAGGGGTAGTTAAGTGGTCTCACCACCCTCTATCGTCGAACAAGGCTCTTCAACTTGGTGTACAGTTTCCTTCTCGCTCACTCTACTCCTTCTAGCATTTACTCACTCCTTCTGACACTGTCTGTATCAGAGAACCCTTTATCTAACCTGGAGTGGTTACTGGCTACATTGTTTATGCATTACGAAGAGGCTGCAACGCTAGAGGGAAAAATGAAAATGTAATCATCGTTGTGTTATTAGTAAACAAAGAAGATTTTGACATGAATAGGGAATAGTTGAAGCGTTGATAGGCAATGAAGGATGATGGTAAAAGCGATATGATCTGTTTTGCGAAAATAATAAAAGCGATCTGACAAATGCAAAAGCGAGAAACTGACCTTAACGGCAAGATGAATGGAGGAGAAAGTGATATAATAATCAGAAAGGACGAAAAGAACTAGATAATACGGTAAGATAAAGAATAAAGGAGAAAACTTCATGTAATTATGGGATAAGACCGTTACTTTGTTAACGTCAACTGAAGAAGCTAAATTAACTGAAAGAAATATGATATAAAATATACTGGGGAAAGGGACCTTCAGTGGGTTGCTATAAAATTTAAAAGTCTCATAATTACATTTAAGTAAATGTTACGACTTTTATGAAAAAAAGTAGTACTGGAAAAATATTGCATCCAATACTTCTTTTTCATACAGGGACATTCGTGGAAATTAATTCCCTCTTCATATTTTCCACTAATTTAAGCCGTTTGTTTGCATAAATCAGCGTGCATATTTTTTACTTTCATATCTTCATAGCGGTTTTTAAAAACCTTACTGATATTTATCAAAATTAAAAATTGAGAAAATACTCTTCTATACTTTTATCAACAATATATTCAATTTACTGACATTTTAGCATTATTAATTTCTGAAAAACATGCAATATCGGCCTATACATTAAAATAAAATCTCGTATGATGATTTGGATGATCATTTGATATCTTTTATTGATTATTAATGATTTAGCGGAATAAAATGGTGAACTCTGAAAATAATTAATGCTATATATGCAGAAGAATTTACGATGACATCAAACATACTAAAATTGACTTCGTTAACGTTTAATGAAAATATCGATTCAGTGAATATCAGCTTCGTTTTGAAATAAGTATAATTTATTATTAATATATACAGAAGAATTTAAAATGACGTTAAACATACTAAAATTGACTTCATTAACATTTACGGTGTAAGTCTCGTTCGAGTTGCAAAAAATGCCACATATTGAACTTGGTCATTTTTTAAAAATACTTAACAATTTGTCGTCAAAGACAGACCCACACCATTGGTTTCCTCAATCGGAAAGTTACCCAAAAAACTTTGAAAACCGAGGTTTTAATCATTCTACCGGAAGTAGTATTTCATTTCCTGGAATAAAATTCAAAGACATCATTAGAACGTCCCAAAAACGTCATTTGGCCTAACACATGACGTTTTAATTACGTCGTAATTAATTACGTCTTTTGACATTTACATCCAAAAAATTACTGAATAGTCAGTCTCACTGGTTTAGATTTAAATGGAAGCTCTGATATAAAAAATAAGACACTACAAGGTAAAAGACTAAGATTATCTCAAAGGCTTTTTAAGATAGTAGATGCATTCGCCTGTTTTAAACGACGTAGAAGGCTGAACGAACTCACGGCATTTTATAGCATATTTACATATTTTCGTGCTGGCGCACAGCCGAGTACCATGGCGCTGCGACTTTCATAAAGACATTCTTACACGGATATATACTTTGATGACGTTTGTTGCTGCTGCTACCACCCTAGCGACACTTTAATGCCGTACACCGCCATATTGTGCGACATCCTGCCATTGAAAATATAAATACATATATATTCGTAATAAAGATGCTGTCTGGAGCATCAAAAATGACGAGTTTTCATAAACTAATGAGCTTTCTGCGCTACTTAAATTTAAGGTTCATCAATTTATAAAAGTGACAGGAATTTTTTATGCAATTTACGAAACTGATACGGTACCTGTACACAATGGTTAATATGCGACCGATGTGGTGTTTTTATCTTTCAGGAAAAAAGGACTGAAGTTCGCATTTTTATGGAATGCATTAGGAACCGTTCATTTTTGTTAACCGGTTGCGGTTGCGATTTCGGGTTGAAGCGAACAATTAATTGGAAGAAAACATCTCGTTCATTTATTGAAACATGAACACAAAACTTTCCTTTGGTTTTCAATTTGTAACATTTGCCCAGTTCGTTGTATTCAATTTGGCTTTCGATTCATTCTCTGATTCTTTCTCATTGTCCCACATTAATTCCACGGGAACATTCAAGACCCTTGATGCGTGGGTAGATATTTACCGATAGGGCTCATATTTCGAGTACCTTGTTTGTTTTGGCAACGGAACAAATTCCACGAGTGGAAGCGAACGAATTCCAAAAAAAGAAAAATAAGAAGCACCCCCGGATCCATCCTAATGAGCAGTTGCCCCGTTTCTAACTAAAATTAATAATCTCTCTGGGAATGACATTTGTTAAATACAGTGCCGTCTACATGTTTATTACCAGGTTCCGCCGAATTCAACCGCGGAAGAGTGAGGGTGAGATATAGAAGAGTCGTTAAACCAAAGAGGTGGATAGACGCTAGCTCGTATGAACAGGTCGACAGGGTGTAATGCAATGTAACGTACTGCAGTGTAATGTACTGTACTACCTAGTGTACTGCACTACGTTACTACAGCCCTTACAATCCCTACAAGCCCTACAAGCTCATGTGTAGGTTGTACAAGGGGAGGTAAGCGGGAAGGTCGAGCATTATGCCGCAGGTCGCGCGACACTGAATTACGTTCTGCGGAAGGGAGAACGCGGCCACTTCCGGCTGTAATATAGTTTGCGCACAATGCTGGTACAATGGAGACCAGGGGTGCCAGCTTACAGTAGAGACGTCGTTGGCCTTTGGCCGAGGATCAAAGTGCCCGTCTAAATGGTCCACGAGCTCTTGCCGACCTCAGAACGTGACGAATGAGGTCGAAGTACTACCCTCTTCCAGTTCCAACACTGTTTTAGATGGCGAATGCGGACTATCCCCTATCCTCAGTAGCCCCTGTATACCTGCCTCCAGATTAATTTCAAACTCGAGCTCGAGTTTGAGTGCCCTTTCGTCCTGTCTGTCATTCCCGTATTGCCTCAGCTTTATCCTACCAACAAACCGACAGTCGATTAACGGTGACAAGCCTCTTGGCGATTAATTAAATAAACGAAGCAAGTGACCGTTCAGTTTCTTAGCAATGCTGCTTCTATCCCATATAGAAATCGCCTCATTTGTCCCCATGTCAATTATGGCGGTGGCCAGATCCTCGATAGAACAACTGGAATAGTAAGTTATAGTCACGACCCTTTAAGGCATTTGCATTGTTAGGATTTTCCATTCTTTGTTACTAGAATATCTATGCACGTCTATTTAGGTCCCAATCTTATATTTTAACCAGGTTTTAGTTAGGCCCTGATTCGAATAAAAGAACCAAGAAGTTCTAGTCAGGAACTGTTCGGGTCTTAGCCAGTGTGGCCCGTTTTACTGAAATATTTCCAATTCTCTCCAAAAGCAAAAAATCATAATATTTATGATATAGATATTGAAAAACACAGTTAAAAATAAAAATGTGCTCGTTTGATGAAAAATTTACTTCCACATCATGATTAATTAGCAAATGTATAAGGCGTTCATAAATATCTTTCTAAATTAATCATTTGGAAATCATATTTGTGGACAGCTATTATTTCCACGATCATGTGGAAATAATAGCTAAATAGTTTTGGTAATATATTTATGAACACACTGTTAAAAATGTTTGTAAAATTAATAAACCTTTAATATACGAAAGTATATTACTTTTAATATGGATGTACATTAATTCTACAACATACTGGTATATTAAATTTAATTTACGGTATATGTAAATGACTTTACTCACTGTATATTAAATTTTGATCAGTTTTTTTTAACAGTGCAGCCTGTATTTGCTTCCTCATAGAGGGCGCGTTAATGATTTATTTCAAATACTTAAAAAAATTTAATTTTTGCAATATTATAAAGATCCTGCCAGTCGTCCAGCTTTTAAGGACAAAAAGCGAAATATTGCAAATTTGATTGATTGAATTGGAAAAGGGAACGAAAAATTTTCCTTCCCGCCAATGCCATTCGTCGAAACACGAGTAGAAATTTTGTCATGGCCCCGATCCGGCCCAGATCTGGTCAAATCGGGCACAGATCGGGGAACCTGGTCTGGGCCAGACCGCTGATGAAACACACGGCCCGGTCGGGGCCGAACTCAGTAGCCCGAT
>JAUESH010000033.1:5947679-5967344 GCA_032275165.1 Synergus magnus
CACATAAAAGTTTCATTAATCTAACCACAAGGCCTTGAATGTCATCGGTACATTTTTAAACGTCAAAATTAAAAGACACCGTGGATTTTGAAAAAATTGAAGGGAGGTGAGAGTGAGGTGAGAGTGAAGTGAAGTGAAGTTACGTAATTGAACCCCTGATGAAATTAATTTTTAAGCAACATTTTTCTTGCTAATATGGCCATTAATTAATTAAATATTCTATTATTAAACAAGATATTAACTGAGAATGATCAAGCTGCATGATTCGCATTTTCCATCATAAACATGTTGCTTCCAGGTCGACAATGTCGTCACTAAATTTGAGGGAGTGGCAAGAATTTAATCAAGGCCTCGAAGATTGCGTAATCCTGCAGAAATTGGGAGGTTTGTGAAATTCGTTTACTAAAGCTCATTACGGAGCAAAACGGCAAAAGGGATTTAAGAATTCGTTTTACGCTGCCGTAATTTTTGAGATTGTGCGAAAGATGCTATTGAAACATAAAAATGAATTATTTAATTAAGGAAATGCCATTGCAAAGCACAACTTCCGTAATATTTAAGTTGACTTGATTATTATAAGGCAGCTACTTCCGAGATCTGTACGGAATTAAGATCTCACTCAGATTGCGAGGAAAGTCACGGAAAACCTACTTCTGTCCCCTCTTGGAAACCGCCTCCTCCACCTCCTCCACCTCCTCCGCGTTTCCAGCCTTCCTCGTCATTCTATAGCTCTACGGTCGCCATTAATTGTTTTTCTGCGCAGTTCGCGCGGCTGCCGTGGGATTTACGCTCTGGCCCTTATTTATTTACGCTTTAATTACCTTGCGGCCCGGGGCACGTGGGTATACCCCCGAAACAAGAAACTTCAGGAAGGCGCGGAGATTAATGAGCTCGGTTAACGCTGCATGGTGTCCGGGTGGGTACGACGGAAGGGGGAGGGGGAGTCTCACAAAAAAAAAAGATGCGCATAATCGTTATTCATCCACAACGCGGAAAAAGGCTGTGAAAATAAAAGTGTTTCACGCAAAAGGGAGTTGCGTTGCTTTACAAGACTCCCTCTGGATGAAGCTCACCAATGCATGGTTATAATCTAAAAAAGTTTGGTCGGAATATACACTGTATACAAAATATTATATACAGAGTATGTGGACATTAGGATGTCCACCAGAGTCCGATTAAGATAAATCGAGGCACCACCCCTCATTCAAAGTCACTCATTTCAAAATAATTCACAAGAATCCACAGGAATGAAAAATAATTTATAATAATTGACAAGAATTAACAAGAATTAAAAATCCCGGTAGCTGCCATTAAAAAAACAGATTATATTATACATCAAACTAAATAATAAACGTGTTGCGAATTTTATTTCCTACATACAACTATCGTACAGAGTAAAAAGAACGTAAGTCTAATCTCAGTCGAATTCAGAAAATGGAGAAATTGTTTCTCCAAAGAACTCTAATGGCGAATAATATTTTGATTAATCTAGTTACACTTTTTGGGTAAAAGTGATGTGCCGTTTCATATTTTGAAATAAAAAATGGATTTTTTAAAAAATCTCTAGTTGAAAATCGACTTCGGTATTTTTAGTCGTATTCTAAAAAGATCATGACATTGATTAGTAACGTAACGCCTATTCCTTATTGGTCAAATCGAAGTTGTGACGCGGCGTATATCGAAAATCGTACGTGACGCGGTAAATTTTAAATCTGTATTCTTAAAAGATGATATTTAAAAAGAAATTAAACAAGCGCGCGTTCGGTTAGTAGTAAATATAAGCAAAAAGAACACAAAATTGCTTGTGTTATATTTCCTTGTATGTAGAATAATTTGATCGAGGGCTCGAATTCCAAAGCAAAAACTTGCGAAGGACAAACGATACTTTTAGTTTGTATAGTAAACGCCGAGCGTGCTTAATTTCTTTTACAAAGCAAAAAATCTGCACATTCTCGTTGGACCTTGCGCTGCGCGCTTGATGTTTCGCGCTTCGCGGCGCTTAGCGAGCTTTATCGCCGTTACATGTTTTTGGTTTAATTACTTTAGGTTTAAATGAAGAGGAGAACTAATTTACTTAAGGTTCTATTGACCTTAAGGAACACATTCTCATCCGAAAACTTGCGTTTCGCGCTTGATATTTGATTTCAAAATTATTCAAACCTCGCGCTCCGTGCTCGGCTCTGTTCACCGTAAAATAAATTCAAATAAATAGTTGAAAAGACGATTAAAAGAATTATTGATGATTTACTATGGGAGTATGTAAAAATACGCAAAATTTTTTATTTCTGTTACAAATTTAGCAACCTCCAAATTCATTTGCGTATCTTCTTTCTTTGTAATTCTCAATTTTTTCGATTTTTCTCATTTTTTAACAGTCGATTTTGCAATAAATGATAACAATTAATAACTTTTATTAACACTAACACAACTTTCTTATGCGAATCTATTGATATAAATAACTAATTTTCGGTGAAAATCTCACTTATGTTCTTTTTATTTTGTACGGCAGAAAAGTAATAAGGTAATAAAGTTTAAAGTTCCAGAGAGAATTTTCCCTGGAAGTAGTGCATCTCTTTTTTTCTCCATAAGCATCGATTCAGTGCCAGTGAGCACAGCAGACAGGTTGCTGACCTCCAAGATTCTTGATGAGCTGAAACTCTCTCCCCAGATTTCTGCAAATATGGAATTTTTCTCTGGTAATTAAGTATAGATTAATCGATTTTTCGTAACTTGTGCAAGGGAATTGTATCTAAAATAACACTCTGATAAAGTGGTCAATCTTTTATAATTTATTAGGAGAAATCATTTAAATTCCCGTTTTAGTGCAGATATCAATTCTTATCAAATTGACATATTTCAGATAATAAAATTATGATATATTGTTACTATAATTGTAAAATTCAATAAGTGAATATGATTATCTTCCTCGTGTAGGAAGAATAAAGGAAGTTATTAAATTATTCAATTTAAAATAATAGTTTCTTTCTTCCAGTTTATTTCTGTATAATTGCCCCCGATTTCTGGTGATTTCTGAGTTATTTCAGATTATTCTGCAGTGAATTACGAGAATTACAGGTAATTTCCGACTAATTGCAGCTCATCTTCCAGTGATAGTTAGGAATTGTAGAATTATTTTAATAGTTGTAGTTAATTGCAGTGATTGTAGGTGATTACAGAGTGATTGTATTGATTGCAGAACGATTGTAGTGATTTCAGAGTGATTGAAGTGATTGCTGTTGATTCTAATTAAGACAGATGATTGCGGGAGATTTCCGAGTGAATTTAGGTGATTGCAAAGTGATTTCAGATGATTTTATAGTGATTATAGTCATCGCAGATTATTTCAGTGATTGCAAATGATGGCTGTTAATTTCACTCAATTTCATTTCGGTTAATTCCGAGAATTGCTTAAACAATTGGAGAATGATTTTAGTGATTTCAGAGTGATTGCAAAGCCATTGTAAGTTGGCAGGTGATTGTATAATGATTACATGGATTGTAGGTGATTGAAAAGTGATTTCAGATGATTTCAGAGCGATTTCAGTGGTCGGATGTGATTTCCGTGATTGTTGTCATCCAACAGGGCCAACTCTTGTCAAAATTGGAGTCCGAGAGGTGTACTTTCATCCACAAAGTAGTGAATTAATTGAGTCTGGACTTGGTTGAGGAATGTTTAGTGATTTAGGAAGCAAGGTTGGAGTAAGCGGAGTGAGGATTGTATCATTATTTCAAGAAGATAGTACTCTCTGCCAAGAAGGAAGATCGAGAAGAATCCGTTGTGAAAGTTTGTCGTGCGCGCTTAATTTTGTCGCTTTAGACTTCATCCCCCATCGGCCTCAAGGTTGGGGTCGCCGAAACTGCTCATCTTTTACTACAAACGAGGGTCTGATGGCCCCTCGTTCTACTTTATTTATTTTCAAGCTATTTTATTTCCGCCAAGTGTTCTCCTAGTAGTGCTTTTAAGTTCCTAATTTGTTGGGTATCAAGGTGGACCTTTCTAGAATTGTTCTTTCACGACTTGACAAACCAACCCCTATTACACGCTATTCTTGCGAACAAAAGGAATGGCTTCAGAAGCTTATTTGTCTTGAAAATTATCTTGCCTGGAATTTATGGAAGTACGTAAGATTCAGAATTCACTTTTTCGAGTAAATTGCTTTCTTTTATTATGCAACGTAAAAGAGTATTATGGTTCTTCAAATTCTTGCCAAGTACTGACCATTCGGCATTTGAAACATTTTTCACATAACGTGATATAGAAATAAATATATAGCCTTACTTTTTATATCCAAGAATCCAAAAGAATGCTTAAATATTTAAAAAGACATCGCTGCCGCTGTTTTAAGACTTTGTCTGACTAAAGATGCACCTTTATTACTTTAAGGAATTTTTAAAGAATCACGGGTTCTCCTGCTGGGAACTGCAAATATTTCATTCTCCTTAGAAACACATTTTAAAAGAATATTTTCACTTCATCCTGCTACCAATCTATTTTTTTATGTTGTTACTTCCGACATTACATTCCTCCAGACAAACGCAAATTATCTCGTTAAAAAGAATATGCCAGTATTGAAATTCTTGACTTTACTGCTTATTCTCGGTTGTAGCATTTTTCCTTCTGATAATAATTGCAGACGAAGCGAGGTGAGTGAGCCGTTTTCTGAGAAGATATAGGAATTTCCTCTTTACAATTAAATACAAGATTTTGACGTCACGTAGTAATGCGCGAAGCCTCCATGTTCGAAGGCTTCAAGGGTTTCAAAGTGGTCGGAAGTTGCTTTTCTTACGCCCTGTAGAATTCGTAGCAAGTAACGAAGCTAGGCAGTCGAGAAGATACAATCGTTCCGCGAAGACGGGGAGGGTGATTACTGGAAGGCAAAAGCGAGGCGGAGGTGAAGGAGGAGGTCGGCATTCATCTGGGCAGATAGCATCGCTTGTTAAACCCACCCTCAACCCTCAGCCCTCAACACTGATGTAGCTACTACGCTTACCTGGAGGGCAGTGCTGCCAACATCATACTGACACGAGATAGCGAGCTTGATTTCTCTAGTTCGTTCGCCCCCCTACACTATACACTCTAAGCTCTACACTCTCATGCCTCTCGACCCTCCACCTCCTCACCCCTTTCAACAACCCTTCCGTCCCACTATTTTCAAGACTACCAATCAGGATCTCCGTAACCAGATAACACGTTCCACTATAGCGTCTCAATTTCGACACCGAGTTATTCTTGCCGAATACTGAGACTCATATCAGTGGAACGTGGGCGTTTTGGTCAGACTAAACGACATTTATCATGTTTAGCAACTTAAGCATGTTTCGAGCCACCCTTGAGGACTTCCGACCCACAGAGTCTGATCGATAAGTTAATGACGTAGGCATATTTCAGAAAGTTAAAAAATTGGTCTGAGGGGTGATTGGTCAGCACATCTAACATGTAATGCCTCGAGGCACTCGAGCCAATTATCAGGTTTCCTGGAGCCACAGCCGGATTAGGACAAATCGAGGCCCAGGGCTGATAAATTTTTCCAGGCTATGGGACTGATGTTTCAGACGTCTATTCGGACGATTTTTTTTCTTCAATTTTTTAGATTAGAATGTCGTAAAAATAGAACAAAAAACAGTTTTTTTTTATTTATTAACGGCACTTTATAGTTAAAATGAGAATGTAAAATCTAAAACCTCTGTAATCAACAATTTTGCAAAAAATAACTGTTCTGCAGAAAATATGAGTGTGAAATTTTTGATCCGGTCCAGGACAGAAAGATATTGACAAAAGATATTTAAAAAAATTTTCCAAGTTTGATTCTTCTACGCAAACGGAAGTTTTACTCAAAATTTTATCTAATACCTTTTGATTGTTTCTTGCGGCAGGCTTTCAGTTTCAACTGGTTTTTTAATTTTAATTCATCAGTAAATAAAAAAACGGTTTCTGTAGCTTGGTTTCTATTTTTTGGACATTATAAACAAAAAAATGGAGACAAACAAAATTTGTCAGAATAGACGTCTGTAACTTCAGTCCAATTTCCAGGCTCTACCCTTCATCCAAAAAATAGAAATTCAAAATATTTAGGCTAATTCAAAATAATTTAAAGGAATTAAAAGGCGTTCCAAGGAACTGAAAGACATTTAAAATTATTAAAAGGCATTTTAAGGAATACAAGTGGATTTCAAAGAATTCGAAAAAATTGAAAAGAAGAAGAAGTAATTCAACAGACTTGGAATGAATTCAAATAATTCAAAAGAATTTAAAAGACTAAGTAAATTCAAATCTTGATTTCTTATGAATTCCTATTAAATTCAACTTTATTTTCTCTGAGTTCTTTTGATTTCATTCCAATTCGCTTTAAGGGCTTGTGGTAATTACCATAAGAGCAAATTTATTCCGCAGCTTCACGCTCACAATAATAAATATTTGTTGCTAAAACTAGGCCATTATTTTGACATTCTTTGAATTCCCTTAAATTCTTTGGAATTTTTTGAAAATCATTTGACTTCTTCTGAATTTATTTGGCGCCCTTTCAATTATTTTGAATTCTTTTGACTCTCTTTTATCGAATTCTTGTGAATTTTTTTGAATATTTAACAAATCTTTTGAATTATTTCGAATCCTTTTTAATTATTTTGAAATTCTTTGAATTCCTTGAAATACATTTGAATTCTTCTGAATTCACTTGGCGTCCTTTAATTAATTTGAATTCTTTTGATTCTCTTTTATTGAATTCTTATGCATTTTTTAAAAATATTTAATAAATCTTTTGAATTGTTTCGAATCCTTTTTAATTATATTGAAATTCTTTGAATTCTTTGGAAGTCATTCGAATTCTTCTGAATTCACTTGGCGTCTTTTCAATTCATTTGAATTCTTTTAAATTTTTGAGAATTTTTGTGAATTCTTTAAAATCTGTTTGAGTTCTTTTGAATTTTTGTGATTCTTGTGAATTCTCATGGTTCTTATGAAGTCTTGAGAATGTTTGTCAATTCTTTGAAATGCATTTGAATTCTATTAAATTCTTTTGAATTTTTTCGAATTCCTCTGAATTCTATTAGATTCTTTTGAATTTTTTCGAATTCCTATGAATTCTATTAGATTCTTTTGAATTCTTTCGAATTCCTCTGAATTCTTTCGCATTCTTCTAAATTCTTTTAACGTCCTCTGAATTCTCTTTAGAAGTCCCTTGTATTCTATAAATTCCTGCGAATTCTTTTGAATTCAGTTGTATTATGAGGATCAACCATCTTTTTGGTAGAGGGTGTTGATAGAGGGGGTGAAGAGAAGGTGAGAATTGAGGAGGCAATTGGAGAGGGGGAATAGTTGAAATAGGAATTGTTGGGATGTCAGAGATGGGGAGAATGTAGGAGCGTCAGTAGTGCAAGTCAGTTTATCTTGATCAAACTGGTAGTCAGTAGTATGGGTCCATGTTTAGTCAGCCAAAAATCCAGAAACAGCTTCTCCTGGAATATCTTTTTATAATATACATATTATAGAAAGATAAATTATTATTATTTATTAACTCTTAGAACAGGAACATACACGCTTTATTTAGAGGTTCCGCATTCTATGTTAGGAAAATTAATTCGATTGTAATGGTCCCATTCACTGCAGAGCATAATTAACAAAGGATAACTCTAAGTATTTAGAACTCAAGAATTGAGTTGTATACAAATTTGAATTATGGAACTTACCACTTACGTCATTAGACCGGAGTTCCTTGATCAAGTATATGAAATGTACTCGGAAAGTTTGCGGAAAGTCTAATTAGGATAGAAGGCTTCTGGCGGTGTTTTTTTAGAAGAGAACGGGAGAGAGATTTATAGTTTGTGCGAGTATTACGTAAAGATTTCAGTACAATAATTATCAAGGTTTCAATATTACCTACGTACTTGAAAAATCTTGTTGATACAATATTTTTTAAAACTGATTTTTATATTATTATTTGCTAAATTACAAAAAATTTTAAAAATCAGGGTATATCTTGATGAAATACCATAACTTTTTCGTATTGTTTGAGAAAAGAATTGTCTCAGGACTTCCGTGTGGCAATCGATGATTCTTCAGTCTGAAGCTCCTCGGTAACTGCGGTTTTAATTTAAGCAGGAAGACTTATGGAAATTTTATCGATTGTACTTTATTATTTAAATTTCCGAAATTCCATCTTCTAAGTAAGAAAGTCTTTATTAATACTTGCACTTTAGAGAGATTTTACATGCCAAGGAAGAAGCAGAAACTTATTTAAATTTTTTTCCCCCAAATATAGGATGACAAAATAATATTCGCTGTAGAAATATTTTTTAACGACATTTTTGCTGCTATTCACTGTAGAATCCCATTATTATTTGGGAACGCTGATCATTTTTTTTTTGCCCTCTTGTCAAATTCTTCTCATGCTTCTATTTTCAAGTAACACCTACCTTCTTTTTCTTTATCCTTACTTCATTACTCTTTCCTCGTAAAGTTTTATTACTTTTTTTTCTCAATTTTTATCTTGCATAGTACCTCATTTATTCATCCGGTGGCGTACACGCTGAATACTATAGTATGATTAAAATTTTCCCAACTCCTTAAGGATTTACTAAAAATCTATTGAAACAACAAGAATTTCGATATAACATGTAAAATAATTAAATGAAATCTCTTTTTTACACTTCTACACCTTTAAATATGAATTTTAGAGATTATTTACTTATTTTTAGACTCCTATTATTCAGTAGTATTATAAAAATAAAATCTTAGCATTGATTACCGTTTTATAGAAATATTAATCCAACTTAACTCATTGTTAATAGTAGTGACAAACGACCTGCTGATTACGTCAGCAGTTCTGATTTTAATCATTGTAATTAAAAATTTAATGAAAATTTAAATCGGGCTTTAATGCTGTAAATGCATATTATATTGTGAAATAAATGGATCCTCTTTTAAACGCATTTAATAAGCCGTACATTTGAATTATATCATGGTGATTATAATTCTTTCCATCTTGGACTTTTTTGTAAAATCAAATACAACAATATCCAAAACTCTCTTTTCTTTATTCCAAATTTAAAACCGATTTAGCTGTGCGTGATATTGAAGATTATTAGAATTTAATTATTCTCACGTGAAAGAAAAGTGCACGAAGCGAGAACTCGTTTTAAAGTTGTTTAATGTACTATAAACGTATATATTAGCTGACATTCATTAGACTAGATTTTAAATTATTTTTGAAACGTGTCACAGATCTAAATTACACGATTTCAGTTCATTTTTGATCTAAATGCGGTTAAAATCAACCTGCCCTTTATCTAGGCGAAGTTATGGGGTTCACATCGCACCGTGAATCTAAAGTAAAGTAGGTCGCTCAGTTAACGCTTACGGCGAATAGATGAGTCAAGGCGATAAGTGTTTCTTTTATGATTTCAAGCTTTAATTAACATAAATAACAAGTAGAAAGTTAAATTCATGAGTAAAAATTATTTCACTTTTTTTAAATCGAGTTTCGCTAGCTTTTAATACAATTCCTTCAGAATAGTAAATTCAAAGTATAATCATTAATTAATTCTAATTTTAATTATTATTCTTTGCGTTGCTTCAATTGTCTTTTTCTCATTTTTTGTCGAAATAATTATTTCAGTGTGTATATTCTTGGAAACAAGGAATAAAAGAAAAACAGTAATATCTAGAGTGCACCTGACGTTTCCCAGAAACGAGAGAAGCGCCTTGAGTTTTATGGTTTAAAACAAAGAAAAATATTTGTTTGTTTGAACAAGTAAAGGATTTTATCGATGTTTTCATTCGACATTTTTTTTTTGACCCAAATGACATTTGTATCTTTCTGCTTTCGTGCCAAACAGTTCTGTTTTTGACTTACTTCCACAATAGGTCAACAAATATTACGATTTGCTATACATTTTTTTTGGACTTTTTTGGTTAAAAGATTTAAATATGCAGTATACTTGCAAGTAATTAGAGATGGTGTAAAAAATTTTAAAAACACGATCCCGACAAATCTTCTCAAATATGGGAATCAAACGTTACTTGAACAAAATCAAAAATATAAACCTGATTATTATTATTATTATTAACTCTGTGAAATCACGCGTAGAATGACTCGTCCCCCCTATATGTCACGATTTGTCAAGTTTGACAATAACCCCCCCCCCCCCTTCCCCTCGGTACGTGACATCATAAGTGAACGCTCCCTTTGGGGAAGTTTAATAATTCGTTAATTGTAAATTCGAAAATTTTAAAATTCGTGCGGGAAATGTACGAAATTTTTTATTTGATGCGGGAATTTTTTTTTCCCTTGACTGATTTAATTATATAAACAGGAGTTTTTGTATATTTATTATTTTAAAATATTGCGCGCAAAAACAGAGAATTTGTAAAATTGTTATTTTTAGACTTAAATTTTAGAGTTTTATTATGCACCCAGAAAACAGTTTCTTTGAATCAAAGACACATTTCTTTGACGGTATATATCAAAGAAATGTTTTTTTGATTCAAAGAAACTGTTTTCTGGGTGTGTCTATATTTTATATTTATAAGAATTCCTATTTTTATATTAGGTTGAAGTTTCCGACGTCTATTCTGACGAACTTTTTTTATTATTTTTTTTTTACATTTACCTGGTTAAGAATATAAAAAAAAGTTCCCAAAAACATTTTATTTTGATTTATTTACTAAGAGAAATTTACCCGGTTTTGCTCGGGAATTTAAGATATTTCAAATGACTTTAAGAAATTTCATTTTATTTTAAGCGACTTCAAGGATTTTTAAGAGATTTTAAGGAACCTACAAGGATTTTTAAAAGAGTTTGAAGGAGTTATGAAAAGATTGTTTAAAATATTTCAAAATTCCTTAGGGTTCATTAAAATCTCTTAAAATATCTTGAAATCTCTTCAAATTCCTTCAAATTCGTTAAAATCTGTTAAAATATCTTGAAATCTTGTCAAATCTCTGAAAAAACCTTTCGATAACTCATTTCAACCCGTTTAAAAATCCCTTTAACCCCTAAAATCAATTAAAATGTTTTAGCATCCCTTGAAATTTTTATCATCCTTTAAAGTCTTTTTATCACTTGAAATTCCTTCAAATCACTGTAAATTTTTTAAAATCCCTACATAATGTTTGAAATCTTATCAAATCTCTTGAAATTCCTTAAAATCATCTAAAATATCATGCAATTCTTTAAAGTCTCTTTAAAATCCCTTTAAATTCTATGAAATCTCTTAAAATCCTGGGCAACGCCGGGTAAATTTCTGCAGGTAAATAAATAAAAATTTTGGGGTTTGGGAACTTTTTTTTGATACTTTTATTCCAATAATTGTAAACAAATCGTCAGACTAGACGTCTGAAATTTCAACCCAGTCAATTTTATAGGAACATATCATAGAGCAATTTTTTGGCCCGATATAATATGTACGGGAATTTTGAAAAAATCTGCGGGAAATATACGGGAATTTTATCACATGTCTTCACTGGATACCCTGTATAAGTTACCGAGAATTTAAGAACTCTAAGTCCCTTGTGTTTTTGTATTGTGCTAAGTAATGATGAGTTTACCTCACTCGGGTGATCCAGCCATTTTCTAGACGTACAATACAGTAAACTAAAGATATGAAGAAACGAGCCATTAAAATCGCGTTAAGGATCTGCAGGACCTATGAGAACGTCTTCAGGGACATTTACTCGGCATTTCCACCTACAAACGACAAAGTTTGCGACGAGGAGAAGAAAAAATTGCAACCTGTCACCGACCCTTTCGTGTACGGGTTAGGTCGATTTGTCTCGTGGGACACCATTGCAATTATCGCTGCCTTTATCGTGTCTGCTTCATCGCCGACGAGCAAGCGAGACCCCCCGGAATCTCGATGTGTCTGTTTGCATGCCATCATTATTATTATCAATTTATACACTCTCAGATTGTATCGCTTGCTACCAGCGCTGGCCTCTAATGACCTGCAGGTTAATTGGGTAGAGTTGCGAAAATCGGTTTTCGATAACCCGTCAAAGAAAGACGATTTTACGCTCGCCTCTTTTGTCTTTAAATGAATCTCTGGATAAAACTAGAAGATATTTTTTTTCAATAAAAAGAACTGGTCGTTAGAATACCCATTTTCATTATTCAAATTTCAAACTTTCTCTGAAGTCTGCAGAATTCAGTGATTTCTTAATTGCCTTTTTATTTGAATAAGAAGTCTTCCTCTTTCCCCTTTCAGTCGAGAATTCAATATTTGTCTTGATGGCGGACATTCCATTCAATATTCACGTTGCCTGTCATTAAGTTTTATATTTTATGAATGTTGCGATATACTAACTTTTCTATTCCACTTTTTGTTCCAGGTGAGTTTACGAGCCGGCATTTTTCTTTCCTGTGTTGCGTGAGTAAAAAAATGCAATTCTGCTTGTAGCATTTTGCTTTGACTAGAAAAGAGATTTTCGTATAGATTATTGTAAAAATGTTAACATTATAACGTTTATTAATTTGCAACAAAAGACTTTTTAGAGACTTTTGAGTTATATTTGTAGGGCATTCCGGCATAACCATTTAAGTGTCACTTTTTGCAAAACACGTTTTATTGGCTTAAAAATTCTCTAAAATTCCACCACACATTTTCATGAGATACGGACAAAATAATAGCGCCATTCAATCCTGCGGAAAAAATTACGTAAAGAGCATACATTGTACAATTTCTTGTCCCATCCAATGGGTGGTGACACATAAATAAACAATCTACCTCGCCAATTGGCTACACAAAAATTTTGCGAAAAACATAAACTTTATATAATTATTTCCGATGAACTGAATGGCGCTATTAATTTTTCCGTATGTCGCATTTTTAAACAATTTCTATAAGCAATTTAAAATCATTTTTTTGTCTTCAAAAGTCTTCTATTAGTTTTCGTGCTATTATGAAATGAAGCCTAAAAAAACAATAAAAAATGTCGATGGACTTACACGGTTTTGACCGCAATCGATTTTTGACGCTATGTGTCTCGAAAAGTATTAACTTTTTCAAAATTTTCTTTATTGAGATCTGTAGAACTCCATCTAATCCCGAATTTACTTTTTCATTTTATTTTAAACAATTTTTCCCATGGCACTTACATGGTTTTGCCGCGAGACCCTTTATTTGTAGAACTAAAGAGCTAATAGTTCCTGATATTTGTCCATATGCATAGACAAACGTACAAGCAGATTTCGAGTATGCCAATGAAGTCTCCATACCACTTAAAGTCCCTTTCCACTATTATACATACATCTATGCCATTTCCACACAGCACGCTCACTCGGGAGTGAAATAGGTTCAGTCTGTCCGTATTACGGGACGCTATGACTCCATCCCTATAATACAGCGATACAATCATTACTCCCTGCTTCATCCGATGTGCATTTCCAGCCCTCATCTCCCCCTACATTTTTCACAACAACCACATTCCCCGCGTAACTCCTCTCGTTGGAGCGAAACGAGGTAATCGTTACCCTGATTTGGAACAAAATTCCTAGTTTTTAAAGCTGATGTATTCATGTTCGTAGTTTCGAGAGAATAAGTGACATATTTTGTATAATTTTACAAGTCAGCAAGTGGACTTTTAAGCACTTAGACTATTGTAGGCACTTAGACTATTCATTGTAGCTGTTTCTTGTCGACTTCTATTACCACACAGAAACAAAAGTCTGGTTTTTGCTACAGCTTGTTTTTAGTAAACCTTAATTTAAGTCCATTTTTAGAATTAATGCTAGATTTAAGTCCATCTTTAGCCTTAAAACAAGACTGTAAAAAGGGCTTGCTTTGAAACTAAAGAAGGGCTTAAATCTAAACACGCGTAGCCTCGATTCATTTCAACCCAAACAATCTTGCCCTCTTCAGTTTCAATTTTTTTTTCGTTTCTAGGATGAGTAAGAAGTATTTTAAGACCAAAAATTAAAAAATCGCTAGTCTCATTTTCGAAAAAATTTAATTTAAAAATAAAAAAAAAAATGTTTTTATTTACAACAAATTTTTTTTCGTAAGTAAGGGTGCGTTTTCTTCGCATTTTTCAATTTCTTTTTCATTAATAAAATGCAGAAGCATTATATTAAATGAGAAAAATGCGCAATTTATACTCATAATAAAAAAAAATAATTTCTTTTAATCTAAAATTTTCTTTTTATTTAGAAATTAACTTATAGGCAGTTTTCTACCACATATAAGATTTTTGAGAAGAAAAGCTGCAAGGCTTAGGATTTTACATTGAGCAGGAAATAATGTTATAAATAAATCTATTAAAGGTTCATGCTTTGAATGCCAGACATCATTTTTAGAGACTGCCAGTAAATTAGTTTCTAAATAAAAAGAAAATTTTTGAATAAAAAAAATAATTTTTTTATTATAAGTATAAATTGCGCACTTTTTTCATTTAATATAGTGCTTCTTCATTCTATAAATTAAAAAAAAAATTGAAAACTGCGAAGAAAACCCAACCTTACTTACGAAAAAAAATTTTTTGTAAATAAAAACATTTTTTTTTATTTTTACATTAAATGTTTTCGAAAATGAGCCTAGTGATTTTTTTATTTTTGGTCTTAAAATACTTCTTACTCATCCTAGAAATGAAAAAAAATTGAAACTGAAGAGGGCAAGATTATTTGGGTTGAAATGAATCGAGGCTAGGCGTGTAAAGTTATGTCTAAAGACGGACTTACATTAAAGTATAACAAATCAAACTGTAACGAAAACTAAACTTTTTTTTCTGTGCAATTTAACTCATTCCGGATCGTCCTGGGACGTCCTGAAGACGTCATTAGAACTTCTAAAGGAATTCATATTAATTTAAAGGAATTGAAAAGAATTCAAAAGAATGCAAGTGAAATAAAAATAATTTAATGAATAGCTGGATTCTTTTTTGGATAAAAATATCGGAAATGGATAGGGGTCGGCTTTTGAACCGTAATTCAATTGAATTTAAATGAATTCAAATGCAATGAAAAAAATACAAGTGACAGTGAAAGAAATAAAAGGACGAGAAAAATCGGAACAATTCAAAGGTATTAAAAATCACGATGATTTCAAAAGAAATCATTTAAATTTAGATAATTACGCCATGTTAAATCTTGGTTGCTTATCGAATGCGCATTTCAATAGATTGTTAAAATAATCAGCTCTTATGATCTGGAGTGGAAATAATTTTTTTAATTGGGAAAAAGTCATAATTAGACTAACTAGCGGAATCGATTAATTCAGTGAAATGCTGCAGCTCCAATTTGATAGAGGCACAGTCCTCAGTGTAACATGTCAATTACTCGACCTGATAATGACCATTTATTCCACAATTCAATTTGACCTCAAATGCAAAGCTTAAACCCTATTGGCTAAACGTCAAAGCTATCAATTGCTTTCTATCAATCGTAACTTTAGTTTAGTTTAATTAAAAATTTAATCTCGATTTTTAACCTTGACTGCATATTCTGTAGCATTGTTTTAAATCTGTTCTTAAAATTAGATACCGAAAGGTATTTGAAACTTTTATCAAATATACATTTTTATAATGTTGAGAACCATTTCCTATTTTATTTTAAAATCAATCGAAGGAAAAGAATTTTAAAAACGATTATTCTTAAACTTGTTTAATCAATAATTATAAAGGATGGATCATTTACAGTTAATTATTTCCATTATTTCAATTTGAATAATGAATAATACTCACTGATATAGTGATATGTTATCAGCCGAGCAAAAAATTATATTCCACCATCTTATTTGTACAGTAATACAGATTATACGAAAGAGCCGCCTAATAGAAAAACAAACTCAAGCAAAAATTTCAATTAATGTTAAAAATTAACATTTTCACTGAACATTTTTCAAAAATACATATACAAAGAGTTTCCTTCCTCTTTATATATTTTTAAATAATTTAAAATTTAAATTGAAACAAATCGTAACAAGAATTTGTTTTTTTTTTACCTCGCTTCCACATGAAATAATAATCAATACCTTTTACAGAAAAACAGTCGAACCTCTAATAAAAATCTGTCTGCAGTAAAATTTAAAAATCGTACCAGCAATTTGCAAACCGCAGTTTTTTTAAATCGCTCGAATTCTCGTAACTTTTATAAAACCTTTAAAACATTTTAAAAGCCAACACATTGGATTTCTTTTAAGTTATGAGAAAAATTCTGAAAATTGTTGGCGAAGGGCTTTCTCTTCTTCTGTCTTTCTTTCTTTATTTTACATGTGAAAAATGAAAATTATTATTTTTTTTTTAAATTTATTTTTCCACTTTTCGTGATTCTGCTTTTGCTAATTTTTTCAATTTTGCCATTTTGCCAATTCCTTATCGGGGAACACGATGCTTAATGTTTTCTTTAAAAAGGCTTTTTTAATTAAAAATTGTGTAGATTTTTTTATTACAAACTCATGCTTGCTGACAGGATCTAGGTTTATGGTGCAATTTATGATTTTTCGAGAATAGCCATTGGAAGTCTCGTGTACACCTACACCTTTGCCTAGTAATATGAATTAGAGCAGAAAAAGCTAGTTTGTGTCTTTAACAAGTTGAATTGCAGTGCTACTTTGGCTTTCTGAGTTTTAATAAAACGACCACGGAATCTCATTTCGTAAAGTCGCTGAATGTGACAAGTTCTTCACGCAAAGAAGAAATCTTAATTACTTCAAATGTTGCAAAAATATTTTTTTTTTTTCAGCAAGTACATTTCCCAAATGAATTTTATGTTCCTTATAATTTAAAGAAAACTAAATTTAAAAAATATAATGTTATGAATTGTTCGATTTCAATGAAACTCTATCGAAATTATTTATTGACATCCATTAAGACTTTTTGTCGCTCATCTCAAACAAGACAATATTTTATAATTCTCATTCCGCCTTAGCTTACATTCAACATTTCTTTCGTAGATGTAATAATTATACAACTCGAATTTTTTATTTGAAAAAAGACGTATTTATTTAAATTTAAATCTTGTAAATCGACCTTTTTAGCTAATTTGACTGGAATAATAATGGTACGCTCAATTAGTTACAAGTAACAATTTCTGTCAGGTACGAGTGATCGCGCAATTTCATGGAATGCGCGGTAATTATGACAGCGATGCAGCAGTAGAAGATAATGTTAATTGGAAGCTTCGTGGTGATGAATGAACGTTATTACCACAAAATATGTTACACATTTCTTTTAGATCGTTTTAACATCCAATTAATACTCAGATTTAAAAATTTAAGAATATTTTTAGAGATATTTAAAAATGAAAATTTTTCCATTGTTTTTCTTTTTTCTCGAAATTCGTTGAATTTGCAGAAAAATGTCCCGTATAAAACAGATGATGTTTTTGAGATAATAAAAAACTGTTTATTCAAAGAAAGGTTAAATAGCAATAACATAATTTCGGAAATAGCGGAAAGTCAAAACTACGAGGTGGCGTTTCCTGAAGTTTATCCCTTTATTTGTTCACAGTAACAATATTAGGTAATAAAATTGCTATAATTTTTAAGAGACTACTTCATGCTATGCATTGTAAAATGTTTAATGTTGCGTTCTATGACTTTCGAGTGAACTTGTGCCTTCTATGAATTTAGTTTATCTAGCGCACCTCGCTCCTCCGTCTATCCTTGTCGTTCATGAAATTCAAAGCAGTCGTTACGCTCTTGGCCAAGGCACGAGCGTTTGCACTTGTAGCATTCGATGTTTTATTTATAATTTGTTTATCTCATCATCTGCTTGAATTTGTTCAACAAGGTTTATCTCTAACAAGTATCATGCGACTTATAATATATTATTTATATAATAAACGAGCTGAAAAGTGATGAAATATGAAAATATGAGTAATTAAATAAAAATTGTTTATTTAATTTCAAAGTCAGAAGGAAACTTTAAAGAGGTCAGTGAGATTCCCAAATCTCACAAAAATCTCCCAAATACTTAAAATCATTTTGAACCTCTAAATATACTTATTTTTAAATCTCTTTTGAAATCACTTTAAAAATTGTGAACTAATTTCAATTCTTGGAAATTAATGTCCTCTAAATTTTTACAGTACTGTCCTGAATTTTCCCTGCGGATGTTTACACGTTTGCATGATATGCAGATGCGTAGTTCGTAATCACCCCATACCAATCGCGTACCTGATTGATTAGTCGAACCTCATCTACGTGCTGGGCACATATGGTAGCGTAAACACTGTAGAAATTCTTGTTTAAAAACAAACACTCAAATTTTGTACTATATGCAGTTAAATATGAATGCCGCATATTCTACGCATTTTAGGAAATCTACAATTTTATCGTAAATTTACATATTTATAATGATTCTTACAAAAAAAAAAAAAAAAAATGTCATAAATTTTAGGAATTCAGAAGTATGAATTATGGATTCAATATCCTGCTTTCTTGTTCAGCAATAAAATAGAAAAAGGATTCTTCTATCCGCCCATTTATCGGTAATATACCTTTTTTTATACATTTTTTACTCTGAATATTCACCTTATCGTTCTATTCTATTGTATTTCAATAAGTCGATATATGGAGCGCCCAACTTCAAGCAGTATATAAAAATTAAATTTGCATTCGGTTCACGATTTTCAAACTGTTTACTAATTTCAGAAGATAACAGATTAAATAAATTTCATAAGATTCCCATTTTCTAAATATTTATGAGCTCATATATTCCACTCAAAATAAATAAAGGTTTAAAGTTTATAATTTCAGAATAAAGTATTATATGTGTAAGTGTTTATATGTAGTATACTATAAATTAAAAATGGTGACTTGTAAATTTATGAAGTTTAATGTATAATTTTCCAACCTTTGTTTTCATATTACTGAATTTTCCATTCTTGAAAAACTACTATTTAAAAGAATGTTTAATACTGAATTTCGATAAAATTTTAATGGTTGCAGAGACCGTGTTACAATTTATTCTCTATCAAGGCTACTGAAAAGGATTGTAGTAAGACTGTAGAATAGCATTTTTAATGAAATTACTAAATGAGAGAAATGCATATTTATAGTGCAAATATCGTTTTCCCGAAACACCTGCAATTCATTGCTAGCGAGTAAAACGATGCTGCAACTCAACTCAGCTAAGCTTGAAAAATCATGAGTTCAGCTCAACTCGACTCAATTTTTCATACCTTTACAAAAAACGTTCAATGCTCGAAAATATACACTGTTAGAAATTTCTTTAGAAAATTTGAATTAAATTTAAAAATTAAATTAAAATTAAATTTTAAAGCAGTTACGAATGTAACTGCAACATTTCGTAAAATTATAAAACGATTCATAATTTTCAGCAGCGGCAATGGAATCGTCTTTCAGTTACATGATTTGTATAAAAATCTGAAATTTTACAATTTTTCGGTGTAGAACTGAAAAGTTGACTTGCTGAATTTACTGAAAAAATTATCTGTTGCAATTTCTTAGATTGCAATTAGTTTTGACTACACTTTCGAAAAGGAAAAGAATTTGCTGTCAATTGTATGGTCAATAAAAAAAAAGCATAACAATATTTTTATCTGCAATTTCAAAACAGCTCAGCACTGTCAATACTCTCTAAATCCGAATTAGTAGAAATTTCACTAATGCAATTAATAACGTTGGGTTTGACTGTTAAATTAGTAATTTTATCACTTTCTACTAAATGAAAGGGTAAGATTTATGTTACTGAATGAATTAGTAAGGGTTTTC